>VUQH01087211.1:7134-27551 GCA_015106775.1 Etroplus canarensis
AAACGAGCAGTTTTTTTTTTTTTTTTTGTAAAACACTGAGCCCTGAGCTCTTAGACATAGCACCACTGTCACAGGGATTCACGTGTCACCTAAACTTGAAAGGGGTGATGAGATGGTGATGCAAAAAATACCTACAGTAGATGAGAGATGAGAGCGGCTGAGTTCACACAGGAGGTGAAGGCGTGAAGGAGACATACAGGCACAACATTTAAACCACTGACAGGTAAAGTGGTTGATAAGCATGCAGATGTTACTTTGACATACAGTTGAAACCAGAAATTCTTTTGATTTTCCCATAATGTCAAACAAGGAAGTAGTGTGTTTGAGTGTGGCCTTGAAACACATGCACAGGTGAGCCTCCAGTTAACTCACATGTTGTCAGGTAACCTATCAGAAGCCTCCAAAGCCATGTCATCATCATCTGGGCTTTCCCACATTATTTAAAGGCATGGTAATTTTTGTGTATGGAAACTTCTGACTTCAAAGAAATTAATAAAAATCTCTCTAAAATATTCTCTCTCTTATTATTGCAGCATTTAGCAAATAGAAATAATCTTGGCAATCTTAACTGACCTGAAACAGGAGAAGTTTAGTCTGATTTATTTCAGACAGTGAGAAAAAAATGTTTGTGTCTTTACACAGTGTATGCAACCTTCTGGTTTCAGCTGTATAGTGGTGCATAGAGAACCGTGTATAGAGAAGAGCAATGTGGCAGATAATTCTGCTGTTTTTCCTCACTTGTCATTATGTTGAAAAGAAGTTATAACACGACCACTTCTGTCAAAATGGGACTGCCATTCCAACTTTATATTTGGTGTTAGGGCTTTGTTGTGAGTTGGAGGTGGGTTGCAAAGCATCTTGCAGAGGAAGCAGCACCTGCATGTAGTTTTGTGCATCCTAATTGAGATTTGACATGAAAGGGCATCAGCTGATCCATCAGCTGATGTTCTGGGATTACTGGTTCGGCTCGCCAGAGCTAATGCTACGCTTAAGTTAAGCATGATATATTCCTTCACCATTGTGAACACTACACACAATGCAGTTTATTCAGTCACTCCCATGAACATCATTCTATACAAGGGCTGTTGTAGTAGGAGGAAAAGTGGGACGTCTTGTTCAGTTGCCTTTATTATGCAGTATAGTAAGCTTTTCTTCAATGCAAATGTTTCATTTTTAAGGATTTTTAATATCATGAAATTTGTAAATACTTAAATAAAAATTAAAATAATGCACTCTTAAGACTGCAGTACACTGAGAAAGCTGCTCCCTTGTATTCTCCACCAAGGGGTCGCCATAGCAGATTATTCCGCATTGGTAATTTGGCAGAGGTTTTTCGCCGGATGCCCTTCCTGACACAACCCTCCACAGTGAGAGGGGCTTGTGTCCCCACCTGGAATCAAACCAGGGGCCTTTCACTTGTAAGGGGAATCTGCAAACCACTACGCTACAGGGGACACTCAGTACTCTGAGAAATGAGGGCTAAAATACGGGGAGATTTCAAACTGTGCAGACTTATGGATGTTGATCATAGCTTTTTATTAAATGTAGTACTTGACCTGTTCATTACTGTTACTCTTACCTAACGATCACTGCAGATTGTTGTGTACAGTAGTCAGCTCAATTATTTGTTAGCAAAAACAAAAGTTGTGTTAGTGGGGGGCCCACCGAGACTGCATATATACAGAGCCCAGAGTTCTAAGAGAGTATTTAGCACACTTTCAGAATATGTTCTTTTTTAATTTGATTTTTTTGACAACACAAAATGTGTTAAAATGTGAGACTAATCTTTCAACCACATAAATTAAAGTGCTTCATGAAAGAACTGCAGACACTGGTAGGGGGGGCAAGATGTCAACCACTGTGACAAATTATTATTTTCATCACTGATTGAGTAATTGTTCATTTAAATGCTAGGAGGAAGAACAACAATATCAATATTTAATGGCAATAATGGAAAATGGAGTCAAATCTGGTTAAGTTCAGTCGATTTGTCATGTTTTCTTCTCATTTACGCTGATTGTGATGTTTGATGATCAATGTGATGTTTAGGCACACATCAGTTATTAAGCATTGGGAATTTCACACAGACTTAATAAATTTTCATTTAGTTCATTGTTTAGTAATCAAGCCGTCCACACATTTTTGAATTATGGATTCACTGACGTATCAGACAAATAGAAACTGAACAACTCTGTGCCCAATATAGACATTTTTCACTCGTTATACTTGCTAGAGGCCAAAATACTGGTATGCATGAAAAGGCAATAACTGACATCATGTTCAACAGTATGGACAAAACCAGAAATGGTCACTGTTTTTTTGTATCAAATAATCTGTGTGGGAACGTGTATGAATAAATATCAGTTTGTCTGAACAAAATTATAAATCTCCCAAATACTACCCGAGACTTTACCCTTTAATCCTTTGATAAAGTGTCTCCTTCTTTCATCAGTCTTGCATATGTGTGTGTGTGCACGTGCGTGCGCATGTGTGTGTGTGTGCGTGCGTCCTGAGGGGCAGGAGTCTGTCGACACAAAAACTGTCTCGCAGAACAGATCAGAGCCGCGTCACAAGGGACAGTCTGAAGACGGCAGCACCGCAGAGACTCGCATCACATGAACTCTTAGTAAAACTTGGCCACACACACAAATCCACACTAACACACATAAGAACAAGCTTATCACCACATCTAAATATAGAAATGGCCAGACAGAGTAAAATATGGAGTGTGTGTAAATACAGTGTATGTCTCTCTCTCTCACTGTAGCCTGAAATATCTGCAGCTCATTAGAAATGTCCTTTGACATATAATATGAGAGTCGGACACAGGCAGCTATTATAATACAATTAATAAACTACCTCTGATTCATAAAGTGGGTATTATCAGAACATCTATTTGTTAGTCTCTGAAGTTAAAACAAAGGGAAACAAAGTGAGGTGGAGGATGAGACATGAAGCACACTGAATGTAAATTATTGTATCAAGTAGTCTGTAGTTCAAGTCAAAGATCTGACATAAATAATACTAATAATAATGTTTTATCCAGCAAGAGATAAAAAAGTAACGTCAGAGGTGTGTTTCAACCCATTTTAGTTCGTCACACTTTCAGCTGCTGTTTGGGGCCTTGGTTGTCATGCTTCTGTTTCATGGTGCACCAACTACTTTCAGTTAGTGGGTCTGGATGGCAGGTAGGCCAGTTTAGCACCCAAGATCTACACAGGGCCATACAGCCATGCTGTGGGAACAGAATGGGTGATAGCATATGTTGCTTCACAACCTGTGTACAATGCTAAGCATTAATGAAGCCTTCACAGATGCACAAGTAACCCATGACATGTGCTCTCGTGCAGCCCTACACTTTCACTGATGTTGGTTTTTGAATTTTGCAGATTTGGATCAGTCAGACTGCAGGGCAGTTTTGCTCTTTGACTCAGTCCCTCTTAGACTCGGAGAAGGTAGAGGCACTTCTGGACCTGTTTACTGGCAGTTTATTCTTTGCATGGCAGAGTTTCAACTTGCAACTGTAGATACAGTAAATACCTGTGTTCACAGATAACGGTTTTCAGACATTTTAGAAGAATGACAGAATCATGTTCGTGTTTAGTGCAGTGCTGTCGGAGGATCTTCATCCTTGTTCTTTGCATGCAGAGATTTCTCCCAATTCTATGAAGTTTTGATCTTATGGACCATGGATGATGAAACCCTTAAAATTCTTTGACATTCCACACTGACAACAGCATTCAGTATGTTGCGTTTGCGGCATTTGCAGTTAAATAGTTTTTTAAACCTTCGCAGCACCCCAGTGTTTTTAACTTACAAAGGTACATTCAAAATGTTATTTTCTTTCTGCAACTTCTTTAATCGGTAAATTTGGACAGAAAGCTATTTTACTCTGCATCAACTGTTTAATGTAGTCTCATTGAGTTTTCCAGTGACTGGGAGTGTAATTAATCACAGGAGAAGTCTTATGAGAGCTGCACTAGAGAGGTTTAAATTGATATGCACAGTGTTTTATTTCAGCTTCACAGAATCATCTCATAGGTCTAATTATCATTCACAGTTATTACCTAAACTGTAATTACATTGGCTTTCTCATTTCAGTCTAACAAAGACATGTCATGTTTCTTCACTTCTTCAAACCAAGCTCATTTACTTCAAACCTTTAGCCTAAACTTTGATCTATCTATTCATCAATATGTTTGAGTTTCCTCCAATGTCAATTCATTATCAGTTCTCCTTCTGGCAGTGAATTAAAATGCCCTTTCCATATTCATCACCTCTCAAATCGATCATTTCTCACCACCGCTTTACTAATTGACAATTAGTGGCTGAAATAAGGTGAGTTACAACTCAAACATGACAATTAATAAAGTAAACAAAGGCATGGAGAAGTGTAATGTCACTCCTGAGCATGTTGATTTTAAAAGTCTTCTTTTAAAGGTGCTTTATCCATGGGAAACGTTTGTAAAATTGAATTATTGAAGAGAGCTAGGTTGTCAAACTCATTCAAGCTCGAATCTCCCTCAGTTTTAGAATTACAGGATTGAGGCTGTTGTGTGTCATATTGATTTTTTGTCTACATTCATGGTGTTGCCTGCACCTGCACCTCTTCCCTCTGTTTTTGTTGAGGTATTTTCCGAACCTGCATCCAGCTGCCCTCAATTCAGCGGTTGGGCATGGCTCATCATGGCGTGTCCACTGAAGGGGCCAAAAGACAAACTAAAGGGTAATTTACGCCACCAGCACTGGTTGGAGCTCTTCTGAAGTGTTTTTGCTGAACATTCATCAGTCTCATGGAACGGCTGTGCTTTCTTTAAAAAAAAATGGTCACACTGACACAGAGAGAAGCATGTCTGAAAGTTTTTCTTTTCTTTTTTTTTTTTTTTAACCCTCTCAGTCTATTCTTTTGCTTTTGTTCAATTTCAGCCTGAGTTTCCAGGGGCTGGTTTTACATAGAGACCCTAGATAGACTACAGCTTAAATAAAACTAATGCAGCGGTCATACTTCAGATATGTAAATTCATCTATGGCACAAAGCCCTTGAGTTCTTGACTATCTTAAGCAGGATTAAATTGCCGTGAATTTCAGGTAACTTCAGACACTATTCAAAGCACTCCATCAAACTTGCTTAACAGCTTTCAGTCTAGCAGAAAATCCTTGCCTTCTAAAAGAATTCAAAGATATCTTACTGCAAAAAATTCCCCGTTAAACCTCAGCTCAGTACACAATTGCAGCAGAACTAACATGCCATGAGTTCTTAATTTTTTCAGGGCTCAGTACTTCTCCCTACTCAGGTCACTTGTATGAAATACCAACATATTTCCTCAGTGCTATATATTTCTTAAAGGTTACTACAGCCCTTAAAAATTTAAGAATACCATTGGCACACCTAAAATCATGAGCTATTTCAGCTACCTATGTGAAGAAATTTTCATTACTGCTGTCATTACTTAGCAGTTGCCAGTGAATGTTACCACAGAAACAACAATCAGCAGGTGCATGCACATATTCAGTGTGAAAGTGGTCAGCTCTCTCTGGTTTCCTGCTTGAATGATGTGTTTCCTTGCAACTGTGTGTTTCTTTTAATGATTTGGTGAGTGCTGCCCTCCCTAGTGCAGTGGTGTTCCGCATTTCATATGTGAAAGTACAACTGGGAGGAGATGCAAGCCCAGTCTGGAGGGTCACAAGCCTGTGCTCTCCTAGTGCCAGTCCCAAGCCCTGATAAATGAGAGGGTTGGGTTAGGAAGGATATCCAGGGTAAAAGCTGTGCCACACCACATATGTGGATTCGTCCACTGTTTATGTCAATGCACACAACTGCTCAGCTGCATATGTGCAACACATACATAACATTACAGGGCTGAACATTGGTTTACAGATTCTATTTCAATCTTCCTGTCCATGATTTAGTAGAAATAAAGCAGACAAAAAGTATATAAAATAATATTTCATTTTTTAATTTATTTGAACCACAAAACATACCTGTGCCTTACAATGACTACTTATTTATTACATGTTTGCTGTATTTAACTGTAGCAAAAATGTATTCTTTGGGATACATGAAGCATTTCTTTTCTTATCTTAATGAAGGTGACAGTCTAATAAATATAAAAGAGCCCATGATAATGATAAATGAGCTTATAATAAGTTATTTCTTAAAATTTGAATTTGTTTATAACTAACCATGTTTTTATTGTACTTATGGAATGATAATCCAAAATTGTTATTATAGTCGCTCTTTATTATTTACTTTTTTTACTTCTAACAAAATAAAACAATTGTGATGTGCAGGTTAAAATATATATACACATGCTTAGGCCTACTTTGAAACATAGCAGGTATAAAGTTCTGCAGGCCGCTTGAGTCCAGTCTGTGTTTGTGTAAATGCATTTAATTAAAAGAAGCAAAGAAGCAGTGGCAGTTGTTTTGCAGTTGGGAATTTGGTCCACTCCTGCTTGACATAGCACTTCAGCTGCTCAACAGTTCATGGCTGATTGTCTGATTCTCCTCTTCATAATGTGGCACACATTTTCAATAGAAGGTAGATGGCAGCGTGCCACTCAAGCACACTCTTTCTGTCATGCTGCTGTAGCCTGAGCAGAATGCAAACTGGCCTTGTCCTGCTGAAGTAAGCATGGATATCATTCATCAGTAAGTTCCCACCTTCACTAAGATGCCTCTTAATTCTCTTTTAAAAATATTATATGCTGTAGATGTTGAAAGATATTCTCTGCAATCTTCTTGCATTGAGAAATATTCTATTTGAACTGACTAACACTTATCTCAAAATGTTGGCACAAAGGGATGACCCATGACCCACCCTTGCTTGTAAAGACTGAGCCTTTGATGGTTACTACTTGTATACCCAATGATGATACCTCACTCACTCCCTGCTGTGGAGGCTTCCAAACCAACGTCACTGAAAAATTCTGGGCACTTTTCAATCTTATTTTAACTCTGTCCCAACTTTTATTGCGTGTGCTGAAGCAATCAAATTCTACATTTGAGTATATTTACAAAAAACATTTAAATTAGTTGGTAACAGTACAGAAGCATTTGTCTTTTTACTTTTATCTGTTAAATAAAGGTTTACACGAATTAAAGCATCATAGATTTTTGTTTTTATTACATTGTGGAAAATATTTAGTCTTTTCTGGAAATGGGGTTTGTATTTATTGAATATACTGATTATATAACACTGGACCATCATACAATGAGAACATACAGTTAGGTCTATAGGTTTTGGGTATTTTTTTCTCTGTACACCACTACAGTGGATTTTAAATCAAACAGTTAAAACTTTAAACTTTAAGCTTTAATTCAAGGGATTTGACTAAAGAATTGCTTGAACTGTTTAGGAATTTATAGCTTTTTTTGTCACAGTCGCCATTTTCAGAGGCTGTTCATTATACTGGAACCACTGGGGGCATATCCCTGCAACTTTAAGAAATGGCTGGGTTTGTCTCCCATCACTTTTTAAAAGCATTTCTTCATTCTCTTAAATTTTTGTTTGGAAAAATGTCTTACAGTAAATAAAATTCCTTTTTGTGATGTTATATGCAATGTTAACCAAGACAAATACATATCATGGATAATTGTGGGGATGTAACATAGTTCATCAGTTGTTGTGGAAAGCAGCTTTCCCATTAGTGTGTAAGTAAAGAGTACCTTCATTTTATCACAGCCACAGTAAAGTATTCGATTCCATTTCATTCATTCAGCACCAGCTTTATGTGGAAAGCTAAAAAAACCTAAAATATTACAGAGACAACACCAGCGATGAGAAGATTTCCTATGAGCAGGACTTTGCAACAGTGGGGAAAAGGAACTCCCTTTTAGCAGGAACAGACCTCTAGCAGAACCAGGCTCAAGGAAGGGCGGCCATAGTAAGCCTTTGAAAATCCTCACCGGCCATATTTGGTCCACAATATCCAGAGAGGTGACAGAGCCATAAGTGAATTTCCTAACTTCAGTCACCTGCCCAGCGGTGGGATTAATCCCACTGAAGTTAACAACCTCAACCCAGGAATCCAGGAGTGCAGTATTATATTTGTGTGCATATCAGACAGGGGTAAACAGGCGCACAAATAAAATGAAAGAATATTGGATGACATTACATCAAAGAAAGTTAGCTGAGCTAAAACAATCAGTAAAGAATCATTTAAAACAGGGTTTGTAAAAGCCATGAAGTCAGTCTGGGATACAAAGTAATTTAATGGTTCATCAATCATTCTCGGTCATCTGTTTTAGAGTCACATGTCTTGTCTGTCTGCTGGTTATAAACCAGATCAGCTTAATCTTTGACCCTTACCACCCTTTTACCTTCCCGGCTGTGATTTGTGGATGGTTCTTGGTGTTATTTTGTCCTTTTCCTGAATCAGCCTGTTCATGTTTTTTTTTTCCATGTTTTTAGTTTCTCCTCAGGCTCTGGTCTGGTTTCTGCACTTTGGTTATTGCTCCAGCCTCTCTGTGTTTTCCATATGTTTCAAGTTAATGTTTGTAGTTAGCCTTTGTGCATTTTGTTTCCTGTCATCAATTCCCAACAACCCCAACAATCAGACAATGATCTTATGAGAAAGCCCTTGGCGACAGCGTGCGTTGTCCCTCTTATATTGTGTGCTTCTGCGCCCCGTGTTTCCTGCTCTGGTTCTGCATGTCAGGGACTTTGCTTGCTTTTTGGACTTCTCAGCTGTGAATAAAGGCTCACGTTGTGTTCCCCGCGCCATGCCCCCTGCAGTCTCGCATTTTGGGCCCTCAAACTCTTCATGCCATCACACATCAAAACATGACAATGTCTGCATTGTTGAACTTTGACAGGCCAAAAGCTTCTTAGCTCCAAACTGCAGTTTCATAACTCACCGGTCCAACCTGCAAGACAGCGGCAGAAGCCCGTCACTGGATCACAGCCGTCAGAGTTGACACAGTCACATCTCTCTCTGCAGTCCAAGCCGTATGATCCCTCCTAAGAGCAGCAAGAGAAACAACAGAGAAAACACATGAATGCACTTTTTTAAAAAAATTATGTAACTTACTTTCTTGAATTCAAGCAAACCATTAAAGAAGGTGAGTGAGAGTGCCTGACAAATAAAGAATAGTAAGGAATATTAGGACTACTCACAGGACATGGTATGTGACAGTATTCGTCCGTCCAGCCTGGGGAGCAGGTGCAGGTTCCATTGACAGGGTCACAGGCTGCCCCGTTGGCACACTGACATGTCTGATTGCAGCTAAGGCCCCAAGTACCACTAGAGCAGGGGATGGAACAGTCCACACCCTGCCAACCTGCTCAGAGACAGCTTATTTTAGTCCATAATGAAAATTTATCTGTAACATTGCATAGAAGGCAAAATATTTTTAATAGGTTTGCCTCTGTTTGACCATTACCTGAAAATTGTATTTTATGATATTTAGTTTTTCTATTTTGCATGATATGGTTATTTAGAATGTGGATCTTACTTTTCCTACTTTATTCATTATTACGTTACTGGTTATGATGACCAAACACTTCAGCTAAAATGTGGAAGCAGTTATTGCTGATGTATGTCCAAGAGGCACAAGCAGTCAAAGAGACATGTTACTTACAGTTTATTCAGGTTCTCTAAAGTGCTTTTTTTTCAGCTGAAAATGACAGTAAAACGGTGCTAAATCAGAAAGATGGCCCATAATCTGTGATTGGTGTTCACAACAGACAGTTTGGGTAATCGTTTTTCTGTTCACTTTCATTTCCTCTTCTAAATAAGCCTGGCTCTGTCTGGCCATCGTTTGACTTTGTCCAAACATCTTTGCATTCCCCAAGCTCAACAGTGGGAAATACATTTTTTATCTTATTGATAAAAATAATGGAATTATGGAACTTGCAATGAAAGAAAACTACATAAAGAGGTGAAGCTGTACAGCACTTTACAAAGGGCTGCATGCTTGCTGCCCTGATAATTCAACCACACACAGACAATACTGAGTTATTCTGGGTGAATACATATAAGTATGTACAGCTATGTACTGGAAAAGTCTTGAGCCACCCCTCATTTCTTTTTAGGAAAATGAAATAAATGAAAATACAGTACAAAAGGCAAACAAGAAATTGTACAGTGATAACAATCTTAAAAGTATTTAATGTGACTACAACACAGCCTGAACACTCAGGCAAGCTTTTTTGTAATATCTTTAAGTATCTTCAGGACTAGGTCTCCAGGCTTCTTGAAGGACATTCCAAAGCTCTTCTTTGGACGTTGGCTGCCTTTTGTTCTGTTCTCTGTCAAGATGATCCCACGCTGCTTCAGTAATGTTGAGGTTCATCCATCACTCCTTAAGACCTGGTGCCACTGATTTGACATACCTCAGCCTTTTCTCCCCGTTTCCCTTCCTTAAGAATAGTTTCTTGACAGCCACCCTAGCATTTCGGCCATTTATGATGAGCATTTGGAGAACAGTACATGGATCACCTGAAGGTCCAGCTGCATCTCTCAGGACCTGTGTCAGGTCTGGATTTTTTCCTATTCCTTAAGGACATGACCTTCACATACTGTTCATCTGCTGTTGATAGTTTACTTTAGGCTTGCCACTTCTTCTTTTGTCCTCCACTTCACAGAAGAATTAAATGCTGAAATATGCCACATTTTGGGTTGCTAGCTCTTTATGAATCATCTTATTGGTGCAAAAATACTATTTTATGCCTGTCAAACTTTTCATAGCATCAACTAAAAGAAACGTGAAAAAAACGATGTGTTCTCACAACAGGCTTCTAGTGTCTAAACATGTAATATGAATGTTTTTTTGTGAAGTTTTCTGTTATGCATAGACAACACTGGTTCAACCCTTCTGTTAGGTGCCTTTTTATGCTTGAATGATTCAGAGGTCAGAGGTTTGTTTGTTGAGCAGGTTAACAAACAACAATACAAAAAAACACCCTTCTGAAAATGATCAAGTACATCGACAAGACTGAAAATAAGTGAAAAAGCAGAAAGACCTTCAGAAGGTCCAAAGAACTATTGCTCGAGACCATTTTAAAAATACACAAAAGTCTGGCTCCTTGGAAGCAAAATATAAAGAAATGAGGGATGACTCAAGACTTTCACACAGTACTGCATATATCATATTTATGACATAATTTAATTTGAATGTAGCCATTCAGGTTTGGGTCTACTTTGCAATTTTTCCTCCCTCCTCACGATTCCTTGTGTATTTCCCGTCAATTCCTGAACACTGATCATGATTTTTGTATGCATCACGCACATCATAGCATGTCATGGTATGATTAAGTGGAACATGTTTTCCTTTGGGATTCCTTCTCAGCAGCCTTTAAAAAAAGAAAAGGGGCGTAGGTGTAGTAATACACCCACTTGTTCTAACCAACATTCCCAGGCCCCGTTTCTGTCTCCGTTTCAGATGTCTCTAATTACCTGTGGTCCAAGCAAGGTTCAGTGGTGCATAAATATTTAAACATGCTGATATCGCATATGAAATGCATTAGAACGAGCAGGAAAGCTTCTGAAGATTGTTATGATTTGGAAGTTTAGAGAATTTTAGCAGTGAGTGTATAGAAAAGCTTGGGTTCCTGGTTAGGAAAAAAATCTAAATCAAATCAACAACAAAAGAATAACTGCTGATAGATATTAACAGGGCAAGGAGAGTAGGGCTGCAACTAAGGATTATTTTCACTGTCAAATGCACATTCACAGAGGTTTAATGCCAGAAGGCCTCCCTGGCGCAACACTTCACGGTGGGAGGAGCTTGTGTCCCTACCTGGACTCGAATCAGGGACTTTTCGCTTGTTAGACGAAAGTGTAAACCGCTACACTTCGCTACACAATTTCAAATATTTCACCAATGATTTTCTCAATTTCAGCTAAAAATTATCAGAAAATTGTGGAAAATGCCAATTATAATTTTAACAAGTTTTGAGCAAAAAAAACGGTCTGACCAAAATGGCAAATATGAAAATTACTTCATATACTATGACAAAAGTAGTGATAAAAGTAGCCTCCTTGTGGTTCCTAAAGTTTTTCAAAGCAGAATGGGAGGCAGAACCTTCAGCTATCAGGCCCTCTCTGCATTTAAGATCAGGCTTCAAACTTTCCTTTCTCATAAAGCTTATAGTTAGGGCTTAGTTATGCTGCAATAGGTTTAGGCTGCTGGGGGGCTTCTTGTGATGCATTTCTTCTCCACCCACCTCTTTTCACTTTTCTTCTCTCTCCTAAAGTCTGGGTCTCTTGTTGCTCTCTCCTCTCTTCTATTTTCCCCACCCCTAACCGGCCCCTCTCTGAGCCTGGTTCTGCCTTCTGTTAAAAGGGAGTTCTTCCTTCCCACAGTTGCCAGTGCTTGCTCATAGGGGATTGTCTGATTGTTGGGTTTTTTTCTCCAATACTGTAGCGTCTTTACCTTATAGTGTAAACCGCCTACAGGCAACTTTTGTTATGAATTATAAATAAAACTGAACTGAACTAAATGGGTTAAGCACGGATCATGTGGGTATTCTGAACTGCATGTAAAAAAAAACCCATAACTTTGTGTATGTGTAGTAGAAATTTAATTTAAAGAAAATAAACTCTGTAAATAAAAGTGTGAGGCATATTAACAATCTTTTAAAGACCTTTTCAAGAGGTCTCACTGAAATTAGGCATATCTCCCTCCCCATTTATTTATATACAGCCAGTTCATGTTCAGACTGAAATAACTACTACAAAGACAAAACTCACAGTATATAAAACAGTGAGAATAAGCTCAACCATAAACATCTAAAGCAGTTATAATGCAGCAGTAACATTTACCCAAAAATGTCTTATAATTAAAAACTGACTGCAGAATGAATACTGTTGGTTGTGAAGGACCTTAGTAGTGAGCGTCATGCTGTGCACAAAAATGATCATCAATCATAATAATCACAATGACTGAATATTTATATTTGAAATAAAGAACAACTACTGTGCAATGGCACCATTAGTCCATTTGAAGCAACACAGACATGTTTGCTTGAAAGAGTGACCCCTCCCCATCTTCCTGCGGTTTGCACCTCTCCTGATATCTGACCCTGCCTACACAGACCAGCTTGTATGAGGTTATTAGTGAGTCTTCTTAGGATTGAGGTTACAGTATACCACAATCTGTGCTTTCTACCTCTCAGACAGAGGAGTTGCCACACACACAATTCTACACAGTAGTTTTACAGCTAAATCATTTGCTACCCAGTGGCTGTGCTAAATATAACTCTACTCCTATAAGTCATTGCAGCTGTAATCTCATTTTAATTTTCATATTAGTAAAAGTCTAATGTGTTGTCAGAGTTCTTTAAAGTAGTGATTTTGTAACATTATTGTTAGTATGGATGGTTACCAATATACCAATAGAGACACGTATAGTAACAATGCAATCATCCTTTTATTGCTTTAATAAATGAAATTATGGTCAATATAATTTGGCTTTTTTGGTAAGAATTTGCCAAAAAAAAAAGCTTTTGTCATGTCAAAGTGAAAACAAAGTTTTACAAACTAATGCCAGTTTTGTCAATTTACAAATAAAGTCTGTTCATGTCCAATACCTGAACAACCTGACAGAGCTTGAGCTGTTTTGTAAGAAAGAGTGTCCAGCCTGACTGAGACGTGTCCACGCAGACTCAGAGCTGTGATTGGAGCCAAAGGTGCATCTACTAAATACTGACCTAAAGGGGGCAAATATTTATGCTTTTATTTTACCTTATATCTTTTTAATTAACTGACATTAGTTTGTAAAAAAATTGTTTCACTTTGATATGAAGGAAGCTTTTTGGCAAACTGTCAAAAAAGCCAAATTATATTGACCATGATTTCAGCAATAAAAGGGTAAAATATCCAAGGGGGTGAATACTTTTTAAAGGCATTGCACTATAATATACTGTAAGTTTCAGTAATTAGATGAACGATGTGTGCTCATTTATGTGTGTAATGAGAGATTATTCACAGACAGATTTTTTTTGTATTTTCACAGTGGGGCATTCCTACTTTAACTTGAGTAAGATCTGCATTTTTCCCCATCACTCTAGAAAGGGGGCTATGGAGCTGAAAGCTGGTGTGTGTTGTTATTAGTTGTAGACTTTAAATTTTATACCTCAGCTACTGACAAAACCTGCCAGAGAAACAACAAAGTTGATATGAAGCTCCTGAAAGAGGAGCATAGTAAAAACTCAATAACTGTGTAACAAAAACACATGTTTATGCTCTCTGCAGTTTTCTCAGTGAATAACTAATCAATACTTTATTGAACTTCATTGTAGAGTGGGTGCTTTTGAGGAAAATATAGCAATTTAAAGTGATCACAATAAAAATGAGAATTTTGGTGAATTGAACAAAAGAACAAAACTATCTGGAATGAATGGACTGAAGAGACAGACAGATTTCTCCACCTACAATGGTAGAAAAAAGGAAGCGTTGCAGTTGCAAGAGAGGATGTGCTTTGAATTAGAGCTGCTGCTGCTGCTGCTGCTGTATTCACACACCCATCTTTAGAGGGAAGTACTTGATGTCTATTCTATTGAGTTTGTTATGTGTTCAGGGAAACATAGCCAGCCACAGTGAAGAAGAAACGGAATCAGTCAGAGCATCCCTGCTATTTAGCCTCTAACCCCTTACAAAAACAGGTCTGCTAGTTGTGCCTCTTGTCTTATTCTAACACTTAAAAGAAGATACTAATGAAGTACATTGATCTCTAAGAAAAAGATCAGAGAGCTGAGCAGCACCTTCTCTGCAGATGCAGGAGCCGTCTATGTGCGAGCAGGAGATCTCGTTACTGCAGGAGCATGATGAGGTGCAGTTGGTCCCAAACAAGCCTGCAGGACAGCTGATAGAGCAGTCCTCACCCTGGACAGAAAAAGTAGACAGATGGATGTGGAAATGCTCTCACACTTACACACACACACATATACAAACACACTGCTCATACACTACGTTTGGTGCAATAGACACCACAGATTTTTTGGACTTTGTCCTTCCATATGTTAACCTTTATTTTTATATTCCCTTTTCAAAAACCATAAAAGTCTTATCATGTATGATTTACATTTACATTCTTCCATAATCCAACTCTGCAATTATCAAATACCTTTTGGTGACTTTTATGGACTCAGCACTCAGCGACCACTTTGCAATAATACCACTTACAGTTGACTGTGGAATATCTAGGAGGGAAGAAATTTCACAGACTGACTCATTGCTATTGCAGTATCACACTTGATCATTCTTTGTCAGACCTTTGTAAAGGCAGATGGCATGGCTCTGTGCTTGATTTTGTACACCTGTGGCAATGGAACTGAATGAAACCTGAATTCAACGATTAATTCAATTCATTTATATTCATATAGTGCCAATTCACAGCAAAGGTCACCTCCAGGAAATTAAGAGGTCTGGCCCAATACTTTTGTCCATATATGTGAAGAAGTTATTAAAAACACTAAGTTCATAATGTTTTATGCTGGCCAGCCACATGTTGTGTGTGCATGTGCTCTGTGCTGAAATATAAAAGAACAATCTGAAACACTGCAAACTGCTGTCTAAACTGTAAACACTAACTTGGCTGCCTGTAATACATGTGTGGCTTGTGAGCAACCATCCCCCCCTCCCTCTCTTATATTAAAATAGTGGATTGAATATTATTGAGAGATATGTGGGGCTCAGCTCTAAATATTCAGGTCTCGGTAAAGAGCTACAAAATGGTGTTAAAGCTTTGGCACTGGCTTAAAGTCCTGCTGTGATGACATGCTCATTGCCAATGTCTTCCCCTGGCACTCCCGATAAATTAAATGAGTTAAGACATTCATTTTTGGTGTCAAATAATGGCACAGTTTGCAGTGCTACAAACTTTAGTAAATCATGAGGTTAAATGAACAACGCTCTTCCTTGAATTTTGCGCTCTGATAGACAGACTCCTATGAATGAATATGCAATGAGCTCAACCACTGGACCTTCTGCTGACATTTGACTGCACGTCTTTGGTAAATCCCCCTACATTTAAAAATTAGAACCAGAACCATCCAAAATCATGCTATTAAAGACTGTGTGAGACAACAGTCCCTCGAAAGTTCCCCCTTTCAAACACGTGCACTGTTGTCTGCAGCAATTCACTATGCTGTATTATATAGGTGGGGCAGCATGGTGGTTTGCACCGCCGTGTGGAGCCTGCATGCTGTCTCTGTGTTTGCGTGGGCTCTCTCCGGGTGCTCTGGCTCGTCCCACAGTCCAAAGACACGCAAAGAGCTTAGGTTAACTGCCAATTCTAAACTGACCTTAGGTTTTAATGTGAGCGTGAATGGTCGTCTGTCAGGCAGTCTGGCAACCTGTCCGGGGTGTACCCTGCCTTTTGCCCTGTGACAGCTGGGATGGGCTCCAGTGCCCCCCCGAGACCCTGAGACTCTACACCTGTCAGTCCTATAGAAGTGGTGACGGTGCTATATGGTATATTTGCTGGTCATGTGACTGGTGTGTTGTTTTATAAACTCTCTAAGCTACTGCTTCTAACACTGCAAAAAAGTATTTCAAGAAGGACTGCACCCCTCATTTGGTGCTCTTTAATTCTTCATGAGCTGTCGGGCTCAGTTGCATCGCAGATACTGGATGAACCCCTGACAGTGCACACAAGGTCTGACGTTTCAGGAACATGACTGACAGTGAGTTTTCACCACCAAATCCCTGCTCTGCCTCCTGCAGCTAAACTCCAGGGAACGAGGTCTCACTCACACTTGATCTTTAAATTCATTATAAACTCATGACTGCATTAAATTTGGTGGTGGAGGTGTGACAAACAAGCGCATATTTTATAGAGGAGAGATACAATCACCAGCGCTGGCATCCCCTGCAGAGAAACACAATGTCTGCGTTTGTCCAATCAATAGAGGACACGGTCCGAGCAGTGAGACAGACAGCCTGGCATTAGCAGGATGCATAACCTTACCCTGTGCTGTTAGCATGCTGTGAAAGCAAGCTTCACACAACCTGAACCTCAAGCACACTGATACATTGATCAGGCCCTTCAACATTTAAACTGTGCTAATTAAAACTGCCTGCTTCAAACCTGCTGCCTTTAAATTGCTATTAATCTAATATTCACAAAGCCAGCCAAATGTGCAAAGACAGGAGGGGAGAGGAGCCTTATTAAAAAGTTGAAACTTTACCAAAAAAATCGTGTTAATAAATAACGTACATAAGCTCAATATGAAAAATCATCTGAATTTCCCAGGTGATGTAGAATTACTAACAAGTGACCGCTGGAATAATAATCACGTGCAGGTCGACAGATCCTGATATTTATCATGCAATTCTGAAGTCAAGAAGAAGGTGAAATGAAGTTTTATTTGCCTGTTGTTATTAGTTTGTTAGTTTTAGTTTGTGTTTGTGTGGGACAATGTAGGACACATTAGCAATGCCGGGAAGAAATCTGACATTTTCATAACTTACTTAAAATTAAAAATACAATAAACTGTGCAGATGACTCATCTAGCATATAAAGGCCAAATATATTATATTTAAACGCAACCTTTCTAACTTTCTTGGTGAGTAACTATAATAAGGATAAAAGGAAGACCAAGTTTGTTCTTATGATCCTTTGCACCAGTCTGTATATACTCCTGTATTCTCTTTTATTTCAGTTATTCCAACTGCTGTTCTGTCTGGTAACCACCTCTGGGTTTCAGCAGGACGCGCCCATAGACTGGGATCAATTCTTTGAGCGGACAGCTCAGGTTGAGAAGTTTGGAGACAAAACTGAGATGGTTTGGACATGCTCAGAGGAGGGATAGTGGATATATTGGACAAAGGATGTTGAAGATGGAGCTGCCCGGCAGGAGGAAAAGGGGAAGACCACAGAGAAGGTTGATGGGTGTAGTGAAGGAGGACATGCAGAGGGTTGGTGTGAGGGAAGAGGATGCAAGGGCCAGGGATGATCCGCTGTGGCAGCCCCTGGTGGTAGCAGCCGAACTAAGAAGAAGCCACATCTGACAATTTTAACAATTTTTAGCCAATTATGACACACACATATTCCGTGCCACTTCACACTGTGTTTTCCCAACTGCAAAATTTTAAAAAATGACTCTAGCAAAAGAAAAAAACCCTCTATTTCTTACTATATAGCACTGCTTCAATGTCGTTGCGATATATTATATCATATTCACCAGAATCCACAATGGCTGGGACTTCTTGGTGACTTGTAACTTTCTTTGATCAGCATAGCACTGGACAGTATAACCTTCACTTTAATATAATAAAATATACATATGCATGTACGCACACACTCATATACACACAGCTGGATAGTGTAGTCATAAAACCAACTGCCTTTCACATAGAAGACTAGGGTTCAAATCCCAGCTGTGGCATATCCAGAGTAGGGGTGCTTATGGGTTCACTGGACATTAGCAATACAAATACTAAGAGACATATCAGACAGATTAACAAATTGTTGGGGAACCAGGACAACCTGGTGAAAAGTGGGCTACTGGAACAGATACAAAGATAAGGTTCAGGTGGACAAGAGAATAGGGAATGCTTAGCCCAGATCCACACCAAGAGCTACAGGAATGTCATTCAGATGTTAGATAGCAACAAAAAGAGGGAAGGTAGTCAGAACAGAGGGGATTGTGCTACCAAAAAGCAGCACAGCAGATGTTGAGGACAGCTACATGTACCTTGGAACCATAAGGAGGTAACTAGGGTTACTGCAACTGCCAAATACCTGCACAGAATAAGGCAAGTCCTGAGGAGCAGCTGACTGGGAAGAACAAGAGCTGGGCAATCAGTGCCTATGCCCTGCCAATCCTCCAAACACCCTGCTGGGATAATGAACTGGAGAAGCTAGAAGTCACTGACATCAAGACAAGAAAGTTCCTTACAATGCTTGGAATATGATGGCAGCATAGGAACAAGACTGGTTTACCACACCAGGTAAGACCTCTGGTGCAGGCTGTGAGACAAAGACAGTCCAGTGGCAGCAGGGTCTAAGGTGCAGGATATATATATAGCCACAAAAGTATGTAGATTGAAGTGGAAACTTCTGCAAGAGATCTACTAACAGTGCTCTAATGTGAAGGTCATGTTCTTTTGACTTCACCATCACGTTGGCTCTGCTAGGTGAGAAGCTGACAGTGATGGGGTGGATGCCTTCCTAGTGGCCTGGATCACTGACTGGCAGACCACAGGGGACTGTTCTCCCTCCCTTTATCTACACCCCAAACTGTAAGAACTGCACAGAGACCTGCTACCTTCAGAAGTTTTCTGATGACTCAGCAGTAGTGGGGTGTATCAGAGAGGGTGATGAGGAAGAGTACAGGACTGTAGTGTGCAACTTTGTCACATGGTGCGAACAGAACCATCTGCAGCTTAATGTGACAAAGACCAAGGAACTGACTGTGAGCATGAGAAGGACCAAAACACCAGTGTCCCCTGTTTCCATTCATGGAGTCTGTGTGGAGACTGTTGAGGACTATAAATACCCTGGTGTTCACACTGACAAACCGAACTTCATCAAACGCACAGAAGCCATCTACAGGAAGGACCAGAGCCGTCTCTATCTTCTGAGACGTCTCTGATCCTTCAACATCTGCCGAACGATGCTCAGGATGTTTTATGGTAGCCAGTGCCATCCTCTTTGCTGTAGTGTGCTGGGGCAGCAGACTGAGAGTAGCAGACACCAACAGACTCAATAAACTGATCCGCAAGGCCGCGTTGTGGGTGTGGAGCTGGACTCTCTGACTGTGATGTCACAAAGGAGGAGGCTGTCCAAGTTCCTACCTGTAGCCATCAAATTTTACAACTCCTATATATATATATATATATATATATATATACACACACACACATGCACACTTCATATTCTCACTCATATTCATTTCTGTAACTAACTGTGTGACTGTAAATGCTTTAATTCTATCCTCTACTGCCACCTATGCTACACACTGTATATTGGGTTTATATATTTATTTTTCATATTCACATACTTAACAGAGTGTCTGTAATGCAAGCAATTTCCCCCCTGGGATTATTAAAGGATTCTGATTCTGAATTTCTAAACAAAGAGGCATTTTACTAATGTTAACACAGTGTACCAACAGCCCAACCTAATTAGCGGGTCAAAAACAAGCAGACCTGATGGGGATGTTTGAGGGCACGAGTAATTTAATAGGGAAAATGATGCAGCGTAAATGCAGGTTTTACTTATGTGTTTCTCTTTGGAAACAGCAAGAGAATTCACATAAGTGAGAGGCACCTGAAGGATGATAAATATGTATTTATTATGACATTTATCAAATACATATACAGTATACCTTCTGTTTGAAACTGCTGGGTACTGTTTGTGTTTCTGAGGAATGAGACTCGGGTAGAGTGCAGTGTTATGAATAAACTTGTAAGCTGTGTGTAACAGCTGACCTGTATGATATGCTGAAGAACGACTGTGTGTGAATG
>VUQH01087212.1:0-10117 GCA_015106775.1 Etroplus canarensis
CTGAAGGCTAGACCGTCCCATTTCGCAGCCAGCTACTTCTGGCCTTCGCGGTATACGAAGGACGCAGCCTACCCGGCCTCTGAAGGACGCGTCCTTCGAAGGATGCAGACCCTGAATTGGGACACAGCCAAAGACTCTACAGTATTAAAGAGAAAACCCCAACAATCAGAAGATCACCTATAAGCAAGCACTTGGCGACAGTAGGAGGGAAGAACTCCCTTTTAACAGGAAGAGACCTCCAGCAGAACCAGGCTTAGGGAGGGGCAACCATCTCCTTCAACCGGTTAGCGGTAAGCAAACACTTGATGCTAATGTGCTGATAATATTCATGTTTATTTCAGCAAAATTTAGCGTGGATCTTTTTTTATTGTTACTGATTGATAAAATTCTGCAGTGTGCATTTTTTGTGTGGTTTTCAACTTCTGAAGTGGGGTACGACCTAAATTATACTCCAGGTCTAGGTGATAGTTTTTGTTTTATGGACACTTCTCCGTTTTTACAAGAATTGCTACACCTCCTACGGTAGTTCTCAGGTTTTAGTGGAACTTGCCAACAATGATCTCATATTGGTTTTTCACCCAAATTATGCTCAAGGTCAATGTCACATTTGTCCTTTTATGGGCGCTTTTCCATTTTCACAAGAATCGCTACTCCAAAGACTATTGGTCTGGACTGTATTATTCATAAAATGAGTGTTTTTCAGTTCCCCTCTGCCAAATAAATATGAATGCTGTCATTACATTTATTTATGGAATGATAATATCTTGAAGTAGGCTCGGGTTGGTTAAGAACTTGGGCCATTGTCCTGGATATGACTGTTTATGAGTCTCCTTGACTTCCAATAACAATAAAACATCATTCATGATCTGGTTTTAATGAATGATAATAACCAACTAAAGCAACACTAAAACATTTTGACTAGAGCAGGAGTTGATAGCCTTCACCATCAAAAGGGGCCTTTTTAAGCAATTCCTGACCCAAAAAAACTGTAAGGAGCCCTACAAAATATTTGTCTTATTGTGTTTCCCTAATTAGTGTCCCCGGAGTGTAGTGTTTTACAGACTCGCCTTACAAAAGAGAGGTCCCTGGTTCAATTCCAGGTGGGGACACAAGCCCCTCTAACCATGGAGGGTTGTGTCAGGAAGGGCATCTGATGTAAAATCTCTGCCACATTACCTATGGTGGATAAATCCACCCCTTGGGGAGAATACAAGGGTGCAGCTGAAGGTACACAGAATAGTGCCTATTTAATTAATTATGCATAAATGATCAACATTGCTAATTCGTGTAAATAATTAACCACATGACTCCTCTGAAGTGTGATATTTATGAATATTTAGTAACTTTCTAGTTTTGTCATAATAATGCCATGTTTTTGTTAAATTTATAAAATACAAAACTTTCTAGACTTAATTTGTTTAATCTGCCCACGCACTGTGAAATTCTCTGTTTTTCTTTACAAGTTCTTTTTGTTTTTTCTTTGTTTATTTTTTAATCCCAAAGGTTTCAGGGCTACAGATGAGCCATCCATGTGTATACATCCATGCTAACCACCTCTATTGAAGCTCAGTAAAATCCATACTTATTATATTTGTCTGACAGTTGCCACAGACTAAAACTGAATTTCTGAAAGGACAATAAATGCTACTGCTGGTACGTATCTGTCTACTTTTCTTTTAAACAAAGTCTCAGGGAGCCAACGCAGAGGAGCAAACTAACTGCATGCCGCTACAGAGCCACAGGTTTGAGACCTGTGTTCTAGGCTACATTCACACTGCAGGTCTTAATGCTCAATTTCAGTTTTTTGCTGAAATCTGACTATTTTGCGTGGTAGTTCATATTATAATTTAAATGCGACCGCCATCAGACTCCAGGGTGAAAAGTCTACAGCTCTGAAGAAGGAGATGTAAACATGCAGCACGCTGGGTCTAAGGAAGTAAATATGGATGCTACACATGTCAGCGTGAGTAAAACCTCACTTTTCTTTTCTATGACTAGCTCCATCATGTCTGCCATGCTTGTTTCATCCATTGTTTACATTTGATTTTGCCGTGTCTCGCCTCCTCCGGCCCAGAATTATGACGTCTGTGTCCCTTCAGTGACGTAAAAAGTCGGATGAAATGCGGCATGACCGTTCAGATGGAGGTCGCTTTGAAAAACATCAGATACGTATCCGCTTCAGGCCCACATACTGTATGTATGTAATCTGAATCCAGTTTGAAACAATCAGATCTATGATGTTCAGAATGACATAAAAAATTCAGATATGTATCATATATGGGCAAAAAAATTCAGATTTGGGCCATTTTTGCTGGCAGTGTGAACAGTAGCCCAAGAGTGTCACTTAAGTTGCAGTGAAACTTTAACACAGTGATCACCTAATGGATCTTCACCTAAACGGTGCTCAAATTTAAGGTCACTTTTTATTTAATTTTTCCAAGAATCATTCCTCTTCCTGAGTATTAGTCTGGATTATAATGTTCATAAAATGAGTGTTTGCTCGTGCCGCTCTTCCATCTATACATATATGGCTTCGTTAGGTTTATTTATGACATAATAATGTCTTAAGCTAAGTTAAGAACTAGGCCAGTGGCACTGACCTAGTTTCATGTCCTGGTGGGAGATAACAGGGCAATAATGTGGTTGGCCAACGATGACTTTATAGTATCGCTCTACCAGCATAACTTTCCATTTTTATAGTGGAAAATTTTATGGTCGTAACATTGCTCTGTTTGTTTTTCTGTATTCACTGTTCCTATTTTTTGATTCCTCTCTTTTTAGATGGTAGACCTGCTCCTAATAGAGCTGAGATAGCTTGAAATATCACTTTGCCACACATGTATACTGTTAGATGGTGACGATCATGAGCTTATTGATGATGATCATGGGGGAGGGTGGTCCTATTGGTTGACTCCCACATTAGGAAGGTCTGGTTAGGGCCTCCTTTTCACGACAGGCTAACATCAGTATTATGATCTATGCTGTGAAGTACTGATGTGTTCACATAGTTTCATGCTTTTTAGGCCATGTAGCCATCATACTCCTGAATTCAAAAACTTTGTTTGGTGTTGGACAACATTAAAAAGTTATCACTTTCATACCGAACTTCTAACTTTACAATAACCCGTGAGCTGTGACGGATTGTGAGCTGGATGAGTGACTACATCTCTGATGTTCTGGGTGTTTTCATACTAATTTTCTTTGTTTTGGAGATTGGAGCAGGGGTGGAGTGATAAGTTATCAGTCCATGAGGGCAACCTTGATCAGCAAGGTACAGCCATAGACTGTATGGGTGAATCACTCAGACACACTCAACTGCTAATCAGTACAACTACAAAAGGTGCATGTGTTTTATGACATGAAATATGGAGAAGATTTCCAGTTTAGGGAGTCAAATGAGCTAAAGTGAATCTTCTCAGACAACAACTTTGTGGTTTGATATAGAATATGTGTAGTTTCTATACACTGGATGGACAAAACTACTAGGCTTTATGAGATCCCATTCTAAATCTGAAGGCAATAATATAGAATTGGTCCCCTCTTTGCAGTTATAACAGCTTCCACTCTTATTCCAGAAGAGCATTTGCGAGGTCTGAGACTGATATTGGTCTTGCTTGCAATCTCTGTTTTTTTCAGTACAGGCCAGTCAGGTTTAACCATACAAACCTCATCCCACATTGCGTTGTGTTCTGGGGCAGTTATGCTGGAACAGAAAACTGTTCCCACAAAACACTGGAAACACACAATCATCCAAAATGTCTTGCTGATCGATTAAGGGGCCCAGCCCAACCCCAAAAACAACCCCTAAACATTATCTCTCCTACACCAAATGCTAAAGCTGGCACAATGCAGTCAAGTGGGTAATGTTCACCAAATTGAATGGTAACACTGCCAGATAGAGAAGTGTGACTCTGCTCCAGAGTCCAGAGTTGGCATGTATTACTCTACTCAAGCCAACACATGGCATTGTGCTTGGTGATGTAAGGTTGGCGTGTGGCTGCCCAGCCATGGAAACCAATGCCATGAAGCTCCCGGTGTACAGTTTTTGTGCTGATGTTAGTCCCAGAGGAGGTTTTTAACACTGCAGTTAGTCAGCAGAATGTTGATGACTTTCATGCACTATGCGCCTCAGCACTCGGTGACTTTCATGCACTATGCGGCTCAACATTTTTTGACTTTCCATGGTATGGCACTTTGTGGCTGATTCGCTGTGGTTTCTAAATGTTTCCACTACGCAATAAAACCACAGCTGATTGTGTAACATCTAGGCGAGAAGAAATTTCACCAGCTGACATGGCATACTATTACAGTAGCACACTCAAATTGAAAGACCCATTCATTCACGAATGTTTGTAAAAGCAGACTGTATGGCTTGGTGCTTGGTTTTATATATCTCTAGTTATGGGACTGTAGGAAACACCGGAATTAGGTGACAAAAATCTGGGACTTTGATCTCTGTTCTCATATTAGTCTTTTGATCTCCTACATACATCTTTAATGGACAGCAAAATCAAATTAATTAGACTTGCTGTTCCAATACTTTTGGATGGTGAATCTCTTATATATAAATAGTATATTTTAAGTACATTTATGGTGAAGTCAATGAAATTGCATAGAAACAAGTAAAATCAAAAACATTCTTTAGGCAATTTATAAAATTGCCAAATTTTTCATTTTACATATTTAGTGTCCCCGGAGTGTAGTGGCTTACACATTTGCCTTACAAGCAGAAAGTCCCTGGTTTGATTCCAGGTGGGGACACAAGCCCCTCTCACCATGGAGGGTTGTGTCAGGAAGGGCATCTGATGTAAAACCTCTGCCAAATTACCAATGTGGATTCATCTGTTGTGGCAACCTCTTGAGGGGAATACAAGGGAGGAGTCAAAGGTTCTTTTTTTCCTTTTGCATATTTATTTTTTAACATGTGACTTAGTCTTGGGAACCCAATAAAACTGCTGCCAAAACTGTCAGTATACAAACTGACCTATGTTTTACTGCTGAATTTCTACAACTTTTGAGGTCTTAAGCATGCTATAAAGAGAACAAGTCAGGATGTCGACTATAAAAAATAGATTACATTAACATCTTCAATCTACTTTCATTACTTTATGGGCTAAATGTATCAAGAAAACACCACAGAAGATATTATTACTGAACACCAAAGGGCAATCAAAGTACTGAACACTGAAGGAGTACTTATAATGTTTAACCAGAAAAACAGTATGTGTATTAGAAGTGGTGTGATACTCTACGTAAGTGAGCCCAAAGAGCAAACATGAGAAAATAAAAACTCTTTAAAGCAGTTTGCTGATAAATGCTGATTTCTGGTAGCTAAAAAAATGAGAACGGTTGAGAAAAAGAGAAAGCTTTTGAGACATAGCGTGGCAGAAGAAAATCAATTTTTATATGCTTGAGTTTATAGATGGATTGTGCTTTATGTGTAAATGGTGCTCTGAAGCTCTGCATGGTTATCAGGCCTTGAAAAAAAAAATTACAAGAAAAAAATCCAAAATAAAAGACATAAACCCACCAGCTGTCCAAAAAAAAGAGATCCAGGGTGCATCTGGTCCACATAAAAGCATGTGGCTTCAATCACTGTTATGGTTCAATTTCCTTCTGTCTACAGAGCACCTCAGGAGTTGGAATTACATTTATCTTTGTGAGGTCATATTTTAACTTTTGCTACCCGTTGAAAACTGTTGTTGCATTTTGATCTGTATCACTGATTGGACACTTAAAAGGGGATTTTGTTTAGTTGCACTGGAGGAGATCCAGGTGGTGGGTTCACAGACTCATGGATGCCAGAAAAAAGGGAGGAAATACTATACAGGAGATTAGTGTTGTTTAGTTGTACAACAATCCTAAACAACCTCAGAGAAGCAGGATCCACTTACTATAACCTACAGATCTGGTGCTTTTCTATCTTTGTTATATGTTGTATATAAAAGTGGACGTAACCACCACAATGTAATATAAAATATATGCATTTATATGGTGTTTTCCCAACTACTCAAGGCACTTTAGAGTACAAGTCACATTTGAACCGTACAGTACTTTATTCTACACTCTTAAAGAACTTGGTCTAACTCACATCAACAGTCAGTTTGGTCAACACATCGACAGTCAGTGATTGGACTACGGGAGGAAGGTGTTTTTGAATTTCAATATGACAATTTGGATCTGACTAAGAAACATAGGGACACTGTACTGATATGGTAAAGACCTGCCAGTCACAAGATAGGCCTGGCATAAAGCATGCCATACTTTATAGTTCTTTTTGACACTACAGGGGAACATATCTCTGCAGACTTCACTGATTCCCAGCCATTACCGCTAACGAGGATGTTGTTTATTCCTTCAAAATTGTAATTTTAGAAGTACGTTGGTCAGGTGGTTAGTTTTTTCTGTCTGTGTTATAAAAATTATATATAAAAAAAAAGTTATAAAAATATCCTTCCAAATTTCTTTTTTGGCTAGTAGATATTTGGCCTTCCTCAGAGTGATTCAATGCTGGCAAAAATCGGGGTGAAGGTCAGGGTTAGGAAAAAATCTTGAAATTTTAAGAATTATCTTCAACTTTGGTGAAAATTAAAAACTACAGGTCAACCTCATTATAATCTCAGTCAGTTCATTTCAAATTTGGTGTGGTGATAAAGGCTGGCAATACCTGTTGACTGAATAAGTTTCATCCAGATCTGATTCAGAAAGCAAGTGTGGGGATTTTTTTTCCTCACTCTGGTAAATCACATTTACATCTTACAGTCATATCCATCCATCCATCCATGCACCCATTATCAACTGCTTATCCTGGTTGCTGAAAACGGCTTTTGAAACATCCCATTTACAACTTAAAAAAAAAAACATAAATAATCTCCTTCTACTCATTGCAAAAAAAATGGTTTGGGTCACAACCTCTAACAATCTGGAAAGTTTGGTTCCCATCTCTTGAAATTTCTAGATTTTAACAATGAAATATGTAATATTGAAACTTTCGGCTACCCCCTTGTATTCTCCCCAAGAGATTGCTACAGTGGATTAATCTGCATGGGTCATTTGGCAGAGCTTTTTACATCGGATGCCCTTCCTGACTCGACCCTCCATAGTGAGAGGGGCTTGTGCCTCCGTATTAATATTATTATTATATTATTATTTTAATGTTTCCACTGTTTATCACAACAAGGTCATACTGGGCACACCACAAGGGTCCATAAAGGTCCATCTGGAGTTTGGTTGAAATCCTGACCATCATCTGGTACTGACAGACAAAAAATTTTGACAGGCCACTTAGAAAGTCATTCCTGAGCTCGGTACTGCTCCAAGAGCTTCAGTCTTTGAATGTGTCAATTCCAGTCATAGCTTTTTTACATAATTTACAATTTTTTATAGGACTTCACACTTTCACACAACAGATGTCAATATAGATCCTATACTGATATTGTGTTCATGTGCAGAACAGATCTGACCGTTGAGCCTTAACTGATGCAAAGGGTTTTTATACACCTATAAATTTTTAAACTATTTTAAACTATTACCATTCTAGGACACATGTAGGAAGTCATATGTGGGCTCTCATTTGGAGGATATTTTTATCATCTTGATTCAGAAAGGTCAAAGTGTGACCAATCAGATTTCAGGCCCTTAATAATGCAGCACTAGTGAAAGACAGCATCTTGTTCATAATTGGACAGTAATAGGAAGTTGTGTATGGGCTTTGCACTGAACGTGTTGTTGATGATCTTGACCCAGTTTCTCAATCTCATTTGCATATAAAGCACTATAACTCAGAAATGATGCAAGATCAACGGGTTTTGTGTTAAGTACATTTGGGAATGCATATGTGGGATTTTCATTGCTGATGTCGCTCATAACCTTGGCCTGTTTTGTGATGGTAACTGACATAGAAAGTCTTATATCTTGGAAAGAGTGCACGATAGTTATGTCTTTTGTACTGACACAAAAGACGTGAGGTATGGGCACATACACTATGTGTATGTTTTGTGTTGATTGTGCATTTAGAGTTGTAAAAAAGGGAATTGTAAACCATAGGTTGCTGGATGAGACAGGTTTGACTTGAGAAACATGGAAGGTGCTGTGTATCCGGAGGGTCCTAGGCAGCTTGAGATGGACAGTAACAGGGTTGATGCAGGCCTCCACCTCAAAAGGACCGATGAACCTGGGCGAGAGTTTACAGGTAGAAGCTTTTAGAGGGATGTTGTGTGTGGAAAGCCAAACCTCGTCTCCTGGGTTATAGTCTGGCGCTGGGAGACGACGGCAGTCGGCGGTCCGATTATTCTGGTCCTGGGTGTTAAGCAAGGCCCTTCTGGCGGTGTTCCAGACCCTCCAACAACGCCGGAAATGATGCTGAATGGAGGGAACAGCAAGGTCCTTCTCCATGGTAGGGAACAGCGGTGGTTGGTAGCCCAGAGAGGCTTCAAAGGGAGAGAGACCAGTGGCAGAAGAAGTCATGATATTATGTGCGTACTCTACCCAGGGTAACTGCTCGCTCCAGGAGGACGGGTTGGCGGAAGCCACACATCAAAGAGCCGCCTCCAGTTCCTGATTGGCCCGCTCCGTCTGGCTGTTTGTCTGCGGGTGGTAACCTGAAGAGAGGTTGACAGATGACCCAAAGATTTTGCAAAAAGCTTTCCAAACCTGTGATGTGAACTGAGGGCCCTGGTCAGAGACGATATCCGCAGGCAGACCGTGAAGACATAAAACGTGGAGGATCAGCAGCTCGGCTGTCTGGGTGGCTGTCGGAAGACCAGGGAGAGGCACAAAGTGCACGGCTTTGGAGAAACGATCTATTATGGTAAGTACGGTGTTGTTACCATGTGATTCAGGAAAGCCAGTGATGAAGTCCAAAGCGATGTGCGACCAGGGGCGGCCAGGAACTGGAAGTGGTTGGAGGGGTCCACTAGGAGCTGAGTGGGAGGACTTGTGCTGAGCGCAGATGGAACATGCAGCGACATAAGTTCGGACGTCCTTCTCTAGAGTCGGCCACCAGAATGTTCGGCGAAGGAAAGAGAGCATCTGCTGGACCCCTGAGTGACAGGTGAAACGAGCAGTATGCACCCACTGTAGTACCTCAGACTAAGCGGCCCGGGGAACATACCGCCAGTTGGAGGGTCCTTTACCTGGATCAGGATCCTCAACTGCGGCCTGCTGGATAACGTCCTCAATGGCCCAGGTGAGACTCCCCATTGTGCAGGAGGGAGGCAGGATGGGGTCGGCTTCATCTGGAGAGTCTGGAGGAGAGAACTGACGAGACAGAGCACCAGGTTTGACATTACGAGACCCTGGACGGTAAGTTATGGAGAAGTTAAACCTGCCCAAACAGAGAGCGCAGAGAGCCTGGCGAGAGTTCAGACGTTTGGCCGACTGCAGATAAGCGAGGTTCTTATGATCTGTCCATATGATAAAGGATTGCTTGGCTCCCTCCAGCCAGTGCCTCCACTCCTCTAGGGCTAATTTAATGGCCAGGAGCTCACGGTTGCCTATATCATAATTCTTCAGTCATAATTCTTCAGTCATTCTTCATCATAATTCAGTGTTCTAAGATGGCGGCGCGGTGATAGCACACAGTGGCCACTTCAGGAGCCACAAATGGTGCTCATATTCCTATACCCTTATAATTATACCATTATATTGGTATAATTATCCTTGTCTAGCACCCGACTCTCAAGTGCATGGACATCAGAGACAGCGGTGTCCATGTTTACAACCGCTAGACCATACTTCTGCTAAGAGACCATGCGGTCACTAACCTCCACGATGATGTTCTCTCCAAACTTCGTGACCTCGGCCTGCTACGTGGACCAGACCTTCAGTCCTCGGCGTTGCCTGACGCCGGCGGCAAGGACAGACGTCATTGCAAGCGGTGCTTGAGGAAGCGAAAGCGCGGAAAGCGGGTGGGTGTCCGTGCTAGGCTAAGATCAAACCCTAGCCGGCTAGCGCTACCCTCCATCATCTTGTCCAACGTCTGCTCACTGGACAATAAGCTGGACTTCATCCGACTCCAACGAACTTCACGGCGTGAGTACAGAGACTGCTGTGTCCTTGTTTTCACGGAAACATGGCTCAGCGAGAGCGTTCCGAACGCCGCCATTCAGCTCGTCGG
>VUQH01087215.1:0-27033 GCA_015106775.1 Etroplus canarensis
CACTTGAATAACAAAAGGTCTTCAACAGAAAATGTATAATCCATGTCAACTTGAAAAAATAGCACTTCTTAAACTTTAGCGGACTGTAACTTATCCGGCTCTTAATGTTAATTCCGGGCAGAAAAAAGGTGCAACAAGTAAAACGTGTCCCGGGCAACACAAAGTGAAAACACACTTCCCAGGTTTCCACATAGTGCCAATACAAAAACAAAGTATTCATAAAATGAATCACATAAAATGTATGTAAACAAAAATGTATATCAATAACGACATAATCATTATGGCAGTTACAGTTCCAAAACAATGACAATAATAATAACAATCACAGTCACGTCACAAGTTCACCGCAAAATGATCATCTACACTACATCACAGTACTGTGTGAAATGTTCATCAGTCCCAGAAAATACACCACCGTTCTGTGTGTCACAAAATATCCCTGCATAACGTTCATCATTCACAGAAACGAAAGCACAGTTAACTATCTTCGGTCGTGCTTGCCCTACAGGTTGTCATCAGGACCACGGAGGCTTTCAGGAGCGTTGCAGAAGAGACAGAAGTGTTAAGGAAAGGCGGGATGTCCGCACGACGAGTTGCCGACAAGTTGCTGAAGGTGTCAGGAAGTTCATTTCCACGTCCAAATTTTGGTCGAGTCTAAAATTTCGACGCGGAAATTTTGCCCTCTCGTGAAGGTGCAGAAACGCCGGGAAGTGTTCAGGAATGATAAAGACAGTGAAAGGAAGCTTTCAAGAATATGCGGAGAGGTTACAGATTTACTAAATTCGCATTCTGCGTCTTGTCCGCACCCTAGTGGAATCTAGGTTTTAACAAGACATTTTGGGAAATTTTATGCGTCCAACTTTACAAGAATAGTTTTGGGAAGACCATTTTCTGTTCTATCATGACCCAGAGCACAAAGCAAGGTTCATAAAGGCATAGTTGGATGAGTTTGGAATTTGACTGGCCCACACAGAGCCCTGACTTCAACCCCATGCCTTTGGGATGAACTAGAACAGAGATCACAAGCCAGTGCGTCTCTTCCAACATTGGTGTTTGATCTCACAAGTACTCTTCCACTGACATACTCCAAAATTCTTGTAGAAAGCTTTCCCAGAAGAATGAAAGCTGTTATATAGGCAAAGGGCGGGGTCAACTCCATATTAATGTCTATGGGGTGTTGTAAAAGCTCCTGAAAGTATAATATATAGGTGGCCCGATACTTTTGTCTGTATAGTGTATGCCATTTACTTAATCCGTACAAAGCAAGTGTGAAAATGAGTTTCAGTTTTATTGGTGGTTATAGTATGTTCCGAATGATTTGTTAGCCTCGGGCATTAACTTCCACAAGTCTCCCCTTATTGCCTTGCAGCCTCATGGTGATGACAGGACTTCAGGCAGATTTTGTTACCTTTGGAAAGAACTGGAACAGGAAAGAACAATTTTCCCCTATTTCCATTCTTTTTGTAAGACTAAGCTAACCTGCTTCTGTTGCTAGCTTCATGCTTGCCACACAGAAATGAAAGTGATAGCCATTCTTATATCCAACTCTCAGAAATTAAGGCAAAATGAAATGAAATGGCATTTCTTTCTACAACAGTTAGTAATGTATGATAATTTAGTTTAACAATCACAGACACAGTGAATTTGAATACTAAGCCTCCTTGTGTTGGATTTATGCATTTTGTCCTGTAAATGCACATATGTAAAACAGTGAGGTAAAGTTTGGCAAAGGCCACCAGAGACTACTTATTAGCCAGGTCCAAGCTTAGCTTTGCCCAGAAAGGCCCATTGAATTGAAAGTTATGTGGAAACCATTGTTCCAGCATTATTCTAGTGTGGCTGTAAATAGTGTGTAAGGCTCATTATCAAAGGGGCCTCCCTGGCAGAGCTTTGGCACAGGGGAGTCTGACAGGATGGGGTCTCTCCATCTGTAACTGGGGTATGGGAGAAAAAACCCTGTGCTTTCACTGTGTACATGCATTAGAGAACTTTCCTCCTGGTTTAAGGCCAAAGCTCAACAAAGTTTCCCAAGCTTTATTGGAAATGGTAAAACCTTTGAATATGGTGGATCAAGCTGCAGGGAGGAGCGACATACCAGTTATGGAGCAGAACGAGGCATATGGTGGATCAGCAGTACTGAGAATTCAAGACTTGTTTCCCCACAGGGTCAGGAAAGTGTGAGATATACATTTGATGTAGTTAATTTTTTAAGCAGCACGATGTGATAATCCTGTAGTTCTCTTGGGAGTGGGAAGAACGTAAATTATGTTGGTGTCGTACTTTTAAAACATATCCTCCTTGTCTGAATGACCGTGACATCCATTACGCAATCTTGTTTGCTGCGAGTACCAAAATAAATGCTAATTTATGGTTTTTCAAAGAGTATGTTGTGGTCTTTGTAATGGATTCTGCCCACAGCTGCAGCATGGAAGAACATGTAGATACCTCTCATGTTTGCTAATGCTAGCTGCAGGTGAAAAGGGGAATCAGAGACTCTTAAGTGCTGCTATGTGGATAGTTGGCTGAAAGTTTTCTAACTCAGTTTGAGGACCCCTGAGAGTTCACTTGTGATTTTCTACTTGTGTGCTATGTTAATCAGTAGACCTGGGCATAGTTATTTTTAAATGGTGAACAGCAATCAATTCTGTGTGTGTGTGTGTGTGTGTGTTTGTGAGATATGACCAAGGCCCTCACAGGCCAGGCAACGCTAGCAGAGACAAAGTCATTGATTTGAAAGGAGTGTGTTGCCAACCTGCAGAAATAGCATGATTAGGCTGAAAGATCAAAACAAGATATGGCTGTCATATGAGGATTTTCCAAGAAGCGATGACTGCATTGATTTCATCTACAACTGTTGTCGCAATTTGGGCTGTCTGAATCAATGCAACTCTATTGAATTCATACCAGTCAAACCAGTGATTTGATGGACTGATGCACCTATAGAGATCCTGCTGAAGTTTTCAGACTCTGTCCAGGTTCAACAACATCTACCTTACCAGCACCTGTAAAGCTTATTTTTGCATTAAAATGTTGTTGTTTTTTTATTTAATCTGTACAAAACATGCAAGAGTGACAATTAGACATTTTAGCTTGGCTGGACTCTGCCATAGGCAATGAAAACCCCTATAAATAAATATTTACAGCTATTGTAACCATAAAATGGAAATAAAGAGAATAGCACTTAAAAAAGCAGGGCATAATTACTGTCCCACCCAAAATATTTGAACAGCAAGGCCATTTAATTTGTTTGTGTTGTGCACTGAAGACCTTTGTGTGTGAGATCAAAAGATGAACTGGAGAAGAGCTATCAGAGGTACAGTTTTTATTCCATAGTATTTACATCTAGATATTTTAAATAACATAATATAACACATTTTGGGTCAAACCACCCAGTTTTTCAAGTGAGCGCCAGTACTGGCACATGACAACCTACAGGTGTTTCTTGTTACTGAAGATTGATTATTTAATCATTAAGTAGCCCTGGATATCTACTCTCAGTTTAAACTTTGGCTTCCACCTGTGAAGGCTGCATTTTTCATTAAGAAGGATAGACCAACATGAACACCACAGAGCTGTCTATGGGAGAAAAGCATGCTATTCTGAAGCTGAAAAAGGGGGAGAAATCCATCATAGGTATCCAAAAACATTGGGCATAGTAACATAATTTGGAATGTGCTAAAAAAGAAGAAAACCACTGGTGTACTGAGCAACAGGCATCAAACTACTCATCCAAGGCAAACAACAACAACTGACGACAGACAAATGGTGAGACCAGTAAATCACTGAATAATCTCCAAAGAGCAGGGGTGGAAATATCACAGGCCACTGTTCAGAGGAAACTTGGAGAACAACAGTATAGAGGATATACTGCACAATGCAAACCACTTATCAGCAATAAAAACCAGAAAGCCAGACTGGAATTGGCAAAAAAGTGCAGAAATGACTCACAGCAGTTCTGGAACGAAATTTTATGGACTGATGGGACAAAGATTAACCTCTACCGAAGTGGTGGAAAGGTCAATGTATGGCGAAAGAAGGGATCGGCTCATGATCCCAAACATACAAGCTCAACTGTCAAGCATGGTGGCGGTAATGTCATGTCTTGGGCTTGCATGGCTGCTTCTGGCACAAGCTCAAGTCATTTTTAATGACGATGTAACTCATGATGGTAGTAGAAGAATTAACACAGAAGTCTACAGAAATGTATTGTTTGCCAGTTTATGGAGAAATACATCCAAACTAATTGGGAGGAAATTTATTACGCAGCAAGACAATGATCCAAAAAACACTAACACCTCAATGAAGGACTTTATCAGAGGAAAAAATTGGAACGTGTTGAACTGGTAAAGTCCATCAACAGATCTTAACCAGGCTGAATGTGTAATTCACCTCCTGAAGAGAAGACTGAAGGGAGACACCCCACAAAACAGACAACAACTAAAAGATGCTGTAGTAAAAGCTTGAAAAGGCATAACCAATAAAGAAACAAGAAATCTTGTGGAGTCTATGGGTCGTAGGTACAAGGCAGTTATTTTGAGCAAGGGATATGGAACCAATATTAAGTATTTTTGAGTTTGATTTAGTTGAAAACATTTTTACTCAGTACTTTAGCTCAATTTTAAAAAACTGGGTGGTTCGATATGAAATGTGCTATGTTCTGTGTTAACATATTTAAATATAAATACCAGGGAATTAAAGCTGAAACTCTGATCTCTCTCCTCATATTCATCTTTTGATCTCACACATAAATGTATTTAGTGGACAGCATAAACAAATTAATTGGCCATGCTTTTCCAATACTTCTGGAGAGGACTGTTATATTAAACCTTTTCTGGATGTCATAAAAATATAAATTATTGCTAATTTCAATCATTTGAAAATATTTTTACTACTCATCAGATCAGGTTTCACATGTAAAATCAAACACCACCACAAATTAATGTTTCCAAGTTTAAAAAGATCAATTTAGAAATAAATATTAGTCCAAGATAAAATAACAGATATTCTATATAATAGTTATGATTCTGCATGGCAGTATACTCTTCAAGTTAAACTAGATTAAAATCACCTGTTTTTCATAAAGCCCATCTGTAAATGTTCAGCATTTACGTAAATCATAACTGCCTTAGCATGCATAAAGTGATCCACCAAAATTACTGCTTAGGGCCTCTGTTCAGGCACTTTCCCAGTAATGATTGATAAAGTGGAGTTTGTGGAAAGTGCAGGCTGCTGGAGTAGGTGTTACATGGACAACATCACATACTGTTAACCAAGAAGCGCATGCATGACAAGCACTGTGAGAAACGGGCATGTTGGATGGCAGATAGATGCAACATCCCATGGTTTTTGAGGTTGATAGATTTCAGAGAGGATCGTCAAGGATGGCTTGGTGCTGAATTTGGAGCAGAACGTCTTCACACGCAGGCTTCAAATAATTGAACTTCTCTTACAGCACAGTAATGCACTGCCTCTCCTTTCATCTGCTTCCAAAAGTGCAAGTTCTCATGGAACATAGGGAGCAATAAACAGCGTAACATGGCAAGTTTAATGTGAACAGTATGCTGCCACTTGGACAAGTAATTGACTTCAGCAGACCTACAATCAGCGGCCTGTTTGCAGAAATCAAACCCCACTCCGTTCCCGTAACAGTGTCCAATATTAAGATGAAGTTTGGCTTTTCTCTCTTCATAAAACCAACTCGAAGGTAATACAGTTTGATCTGAGTCAAACAATTCAGATTTTTGTCTTTTCTTTTAGCAGTCAATATAAACAGTCAAAATGTATTTCCTCTTCTTCAAATAGTAGACATTAAGAAGGACCATCTGTTATCATTCCATCTCTGACAATGTACCTCATGATTAAAATGCTCAATCAAATGGTCTTTAACTTAGTCCAAATGGAAGGAGTGTGTACATATCCCACACTTGTATTGCCTAGATGATGTTCAAGTCATCCCCTGCTTAAATGTGGACACATACTTACTTATGGAAACATACATATGCTACAGTACTAGCTGTCTAATCCCATTTTCATTAGCATTTGGAAATTGGAACCACGGGAGACTCAAAGAGATGCCATTTACATTTGCATGTCGCTGTGTTTGGTCGGACAGCCAAATCTGATCTCCACCCAAAAAGTTTCCTCAGTGTCATTATCTCTAGCCTAGTTCTGTCTTTTTATGAAGCAACCAAAAGCTTTGTAGTTTGATTAAACAGAAACTTTGTGAAAGGTGACATTCAATGCTCTGTAGTCATGAGAGTTTTATTTGGATGAAAAATAATGAACCAGAGCATTAAAAATGCAGCCGCAGTAGAAAAAGACTTGCTTTGGTGTTCGTTTTCTGTGTGGCAGCTCATTATGCCATGAAGGTAATCCATAACAGAATGCACGTTTAGGTCCTTGTGGGAACACAAGCTCCAAATGAGAAGACTTTTTATCACTGCCTCAGTCACTGTACACAAAACACATTCTATGCTGAAAGTTTCTGCTTTGGCTTGGACTTGGGCAAATGGGTGGCCTCAAAATAGCATCCAGGTCCCTCTCATAAGCACTGCTGCTTTTGTTCAGTGTTCAGCTAATAACAAGCTGGACTTCTTTCTTTTTGGCATTTTCTATTAGTTTGTTTGCCACTGACTGGTACCAACTGTCTCCTCAAATCTTTTCTGTAAATACCTCTCATACTGTGCTCGGGGTATCTGGTTTGGTGTGCAATTTCCGTGCTGCTAAGGTTTAGCGAGCAGGACTAATTGAATTGCATGTCTTCTTATGATTTATGAAAGAACAGAATAGATTTAGAAGCTTGATCTGCTATAATCTCTCTCATTACGGCTCCTACAAGAGGAGATGATTGTCCAGCTTAATTTAAAACATCTACAAATTTCTCATAACCTCTCTGATTCTGCACGTGCTCTCAGTTACACATGGCTGATTGTTCCACTGCCAAATAGACTGTTTTCAAGATTGAGTACTCATTACTTGAGGGATAACTTATTAGGGATACTTCTGAGAAAAAAGTTCACTTAATGAGGATAATGTGAAAATATATGTTCTTCTGATTCCTTCACCAAGACGAGAGCTGAGGTGTAGGGTCTAATTTTAACTGTTTGTCAGCAGGATGACACAAAAGCTGCCAAGCCAAATTTTCTAAAATATGGTGGAGATGTGGAGTATGGAAAGAAAGAAGAAACTGTACATTTTTATTGTGGATTTAGTTCATTTTGTTTAACATCACTAGCTAGGGTGTTGTTCTTTCCAAGTGTGTATCTAGTTCCCTATGTAGTGATGACGCATACACTGGTTATAACAGCCTTGCAGCCTTAAACAGTAAAAGTGAGATCATTTGTTCTTTTTTCTATTCTGAATACCTGTATTTTGGGACACTTACAGAGCTTATTCCGTTTCCTTTTAAGAGTCAAATTGAAACGGCTCTCACATCTGTCCGAAAAAAACATAGGGTCACTGCCTCCCATCAAAGAAAAGCCACAGTAATGGTAATCTGTGATGGTGAAATCAGTCGCTCAGCTGTAACCCTTCCTTTGAACACAGGATTTCTTTTTTGTCTGGAGCATCTGATACAAAGGTTCTGTTTAGGTTTTGCCAACATGAACTAGTTGTTGTAGCCATCTCCATCAGTTGCTCCCCTCTTCAGCAACCAAAATATACAAATATAAAAACAGATTATTCTATCTGTAAAAATCCTGTAGTGGTTTGACATCTTTTTAAATTTTCTTCTTTATTCTATCATATGATGTAATAAGATCTTGAGATGAAGATGTGACTAGGAATGTTGGCAACTTGTCTACTGAATAAACTAAGGGCAGAGCAAAAATTGATAGAGCACAGTATCGCAATATTTTGCACAGCAATATTGTAATAGTACAGGGCACCAAATATTGACATCTTATTATATAAATTAGAGCTCAAACTTTTAATTACTAGAACAATACAGCAAGTTGCTTTTTCAGGCCACTAAGTAGCCTAGGGTATCGTAGGGTATTATATGTGGCTTTTTAGCTAAAAACCTTTAGGATCAAACTCGTAATAGGAACAATGTGTTCTGATGTGGGGCCGGGGCTCCTCTACCAGCTTTGCTGTGGCCCTCCAACCACCTGAAACTACAGGTCAGGATTATAAATCATCCCAAGAGGATGAGCTCTCCTCCTCCTCTGCTTCTAACCTTTGACTTGGTCAGTTTGACTGACACCTAAGGAGGAAACATGATGCGGAGGGACTTTGCCTGAACACTTTAAAAACACTCTTTGTTGTCTTTTCTGTGGAACCTCAAGGATTTGTGAAAAATCTCCTTTGGTTATTTCTCATGTGGCATTGTGTTACTGTGTCTGGCACTTCTTTGTTAATCACAAAAAAAGAATAAAGTCCTCTAGCTGGCAGGCATTACATATGATTTGCTTTATTTTTACTAGCTTGATGAGGAAGTCACTTTGGTATCTAACAACCTTATATAGCACCAAATATCCTGGTTAATACAATTACTCTAATGCATTATCTCATGTTACATTGTGTTTCCAAGTGTTCGAAGTGCTATTATATTTGCGTTGTGGTGTGTGCCCTACTTTTGATGTTTGTCAGAGCATGAAAATAGTGGACACCGTAGTTTACGGTCCGTGCCATAGGTTTTACAGCATTTAGAGGCAGCTGACACTCTGATGTTGTCAATATCACAGTTCATAGATATGAGAGTCTTATGTCATATTTTGTGAAGGCATAAAGACCTGATTTGATTTCAACTTCTTGGCTTTGCTCAGTGATGTTTTTGTACTGTTTTTCTTAACTGGACATTCAGATACTATATGTGGGCAGACTTTAGTTTTGAGAGGGACTCAGTTACGTTTTTTATATACATAAGCTGGGATCTTTAAAAGATGGACATGATGTAGAGATTATCACACACTTGCACTATCCTCAACTACAACCTGCCTAAAGTTGTTGCTCACCTGCAAGCCACTTTGCAACCCACTACAGCTCCTCTTTTTCATACTGTCTGAACAAATCAGAGTTGTATGTTTTCATCTTTGATGCTTGCTCTGCTCTGTATGGGGGTCTTACTGCTGTTCTCTCCACCTCCAGGTTTCCGACTATGCACTTTGTAAGTTTCAGCAAGAAAATAAAAAAGGATTTTTCCTCCACCTTTGTGAAGTTTCTTTAATAGCAAGGATTTTGCCCCAAGATGGAAAGGATAAAAAAGGCTTGCCGTTCTAATACAGAAATAATTTTCATTAGAAATCTTTTCTTGAAGCTTAGGTATTAATGCAAGTAGGTTTTTGTCCAATTTATTTTCATTTGAAACAAGGTTAGGAGAAGGAATTAACTTGCTTAAATTGCTTTTACACCAATTACTGCAATAAAATGAGTGAGGTTGTAGTTGTCGGCTATGACTCAGTTCCGGAGGAAAATCCTGTTAGGAACTGCTTTGTGAAAAAAATTGCCCTCATTAAGGGGAATTAATGGCTTACAAAAGCTACTGAAGGTGCAGTGGTTTGTGTGTCTTTTTTGGAAGACAAGATTTACTGACATTAGAAAAATGGGAGCATGCAATTTTGGCTTTTGTACCAATTCATTTCCATTTTGCCTGCTTTTGTGTTATGATGCATCTCTTTTTACTTCCTGGCCATCAGTTGAAGTCCATAGTGGAAACATCACCATAATTTGTGGTTTGAAATAATCTCTAATAAGAGTATTTCATTTAAATGTAGTTGTTTTGGTCTTTTAGAGGAATGTTGCTTATCCCTGAGTGTCTCAAGGGGTTTCCTGGGTTTGGGAAAATAAACTCCAAGCTGGCTGACTTTCAGTGAGTAAAGGGCTGACAGCCTGATGATGACACTTTATTTTTGTTTCCACTCAGGACTCATTTACTGCTGGGAGACACTTACAGCTTTCAGCATTCTCCCAGAGCTCATCTGTGCTACTCTGTTTATTTTAGGTGGTTAGGAAAGCCATGAATTCTGTTGTCAGGGTGTTTTCATCAGTCTTCTTAAGGGATTTGTGATATGATCGTGCACATATTATCTGATGTGTTGTAGTCAAGTATGCAGACATGGATGAGTATCCTCTTACTGTATTTTTTGTGAAGCTGAAGCTATTTCTTTGTTTTTTTTTAAACTGCTAGTTCTAGTAACTGCAGCTACCTGTCCCACTTGAACACCGACCTGCTATCTCAGCCTGTCACCAGCTGCAGCTCTGGTGAGATGAGGCTCCTCTCCAAGCTGGACTTCATATTTCTACAGATGATTTGACACACTCTGTCATTATTTTATGATTCACTGGAGTGCTGAATGGAAAAATTGGATTGTACTTTTTGCAGCTCGTGCCCAGCAGAGGGCTAAATTGGCACTCATCTTTAGTGAGGCCACTTTTGAGAGTTCGGTGGAGCAGTTTAATTTTGATACTATTCTAGTTTCAGACTTTGATTACACGAGTCATACTCATTCTTTAATTTCAAATCATAACAGATTTCATGTCAAGTCTCCTTAGTCGGAATGTAACAACCAGATCCTCTGATTGAGGAGTTTTATATAGGTATTGAATTCAACAACCCCAAAGAACAGGCTCAAAAACATGGTGCTCTAGACTCTAGACTTTCATTTTTTCCTCTTAAATCTTCATCCCTCTGTTCTACTAAGTGATTGCCTTTGTAGCCCACCCTGCTCACAGCCTGTCTATCTTACATTTTCCTTTGCTTTTGACAAGATAGGGTATCTCTGACATAAGAGCCTGTACCCATCATGCTTTTGTGCTCAAACTGTTGCAGGAATAATCCACCAAGGCTCAGCACTCAAGTAAACACCAGCTACAGACCACCAAGGCTGGCCGATAAGTTGAAACATAGTGAAAGTAAGGCCCTTGGGAGATAGAATACAGTAGAGAATGGAGAAAAAAAAACAAAACGATATTGCACTCCCAACCAAAAAGGCAGATCAAAGCGGATGGAAACCTCCTGCATATGAGTGAAACTGCAGCTTTACTGACCAGACGTGGGATTGTGTTAGTTTAGATTTAGGGATAATTTTGCCTACATTTTAAAAGAACAAAAGAAGAAGAAAATATATACATAGTTTGTTGTGCCAGACCAATGTTCCCAATACAAAGCTAATACATTTACTATGATATCAGAGAGAAACTCAGTGAACTTCAAGGAAACCTCATATTTTATTCGCTTTAATTCTTAATACAGCAGCCACTTTGGCAGTGTGGTCGAACAATTTCCACAGTCTTAGATTGAAAGAATATTGTAATGACTACTGTTCCATGTACAGGGTAGAGAATGTAAACACATATTTATGCAATCACTTGACATAGCCAGCTTTGTCATTATATGAAATACTTGTGCTTGTCTGAGAAGTCATCAAAACTTTGTTGCTGACCTGTCTGAAACTAGTCCCAATTTAACACTAGTTCTCTGTATTTACCCCTAATGCTGTGTAAAGGTGTAATCAGTAAACTGAAGAATATCGTGCACAATCATCATGTGGTTTCTGGAGATCTGTCTGCTGCACATCCATGATGCAAATCTCTTGTTCTACTGCATCCCAAAGGTGCTCTATTGGATTAAGAGTTTTTTGTCTGTGGAGGACACTTGAGTACTGTACATTGAATTCATTGTGATGTTCAACAAACAAGCTTGGGATGATTTAAGTTTTGTAGCATGGCACAATATCCTGCTGGAAATATCAGAATATTGGTATAAAGGGAAAATGGTCAGCAACAATACTCAGGTAGGCTGTGGCATTTAAACAAAACTCAACTGGTGCAAGGCAGGATGGATTCATGCTTTCATGTTGTTTACCTCAAATTCTGACCCTACCAACTGAATGGCACAGCAGAGGCTATGACTCATCAGTCCAGGTAATGCTTTTTCAGGCTTCTATTGTCCAGTTTTGGTGAGCCTACAGTATGTGAATTGCAGCATCAGTTTCCTGTTCTTAGCTGACATGAATGGCACCACCTGGTGTGGTCTTCTGCTGCTGTAGCCCATCTGCTTCAAGGTTTGACATGTTGTGTGTTCAGAGATACTCTTTTGCACACCTTGGTTATAATGAGTGGTTATTTAAATTACTCTTGCCTTCCTATCATCTTTTCAGACCACTCTTTGTAAACCCTAGAGATAATTGGGGAGGAAAATCTCAGTAGATCAGCGGACCATGTTCAAAATCACTTAAGTCACCTTTCTTTCTGATTCTGATGTTCAGTTTGATCTTCAGGAGATCATCTTCACCGTGTCTACGTACCTAAATGCATTGAGTTGCTGCAGCATGATTGGCTGATTAGATACTTGTGTTAGTGAGCAGTTCAGCAAGATAGTGTGGCTGGTGAGTGTATGATCTTTATAATATATTTACAGCATCTAAACACAGTTTGTAAAGGCAAAAAAACATTTTTTGAATTAGTTCCCTATTAACTTGTATGAAATGAAATGCTATATTGTCCAGAAATCATCAGATATACTATAAAATGTGATTTCAAATTTTGTTACATTTTGTTGCCCTGCGTTGTCATTGGTTGAGGCAGAGAGAACTGTATGCCAGTCTATTAAAATAGCTGAGGATTATAATAACATTGTTGACTTGAGCGCAGCTGGCTTTTCTCCAGTGCCTTCTCTGGTTTTGAACAACTGTCCTTGAGCAGTTTGGGGCCCTGCGGTTCATACTGTATAGCACTGCGTGCTTTAAATCCATTCACACACACACACAACAGACACATACACATATTGGCTCTCACATCCCTGGTGTTGATAAGGTCAGCCAGCAGTCACATCGCCCGTTAGCAGCAGGTATAGGGTTACACATGATTTCAGTGTGACATGTAATAGCCACAAAGTCTTAAACACAGATAAAGTATTTCATTTGAACTTGAACAAGAGAGGGATCATTTAAAGCTAATCATGCACGTTATGTCCCAGTTACAGAAATCCTCTTGCAACTATTTTAGCAACTCAAGCTCACACAGAAGAAGGCATAGTATGTGCATGTCGCCACCAGTAAGCTTGCTCTAATTCTCACCAAACACACCCTTCATAAGCCTCCTATGCCTCTTCTGGCTGATCCCCTGAAGAGTCATTTGGCCACATCTCCATGTGTCCTCAGTTTCTTTGGTGTTTATCTGGACGCCGAGAAGGATAAATCTGGTCTCTCCCATCCTGAATGGTTGAATCTTTTCAGGTCAAATTATCTTGAAGTAAGGCCCTTTATTTTCTGCTAGAATCTGCACCTAAGCATTTCATAGTCTAATTAGGAATATTGATTAACTACCAAAGTACTCCAGTCATAAGCTTAGATCATGTTCTTACTGTGGCTAATCAATGTTTGTCAGGCAAAGCTGAGGTGTCTTTCCCTTGATGGTATACGCTGAGTCAATTAATTAACTCTTAGGTCAGTGTTGTTCATTCTTAAGTATAATGTTGCTTGTGCAGACAAGTGTTGAGATCCTTTGTTGTTCTGCTTTTTTAATCATGTTTTTTCTAGCTTTAGTTAACATGCATCTAGCACATTGCAGTTCTCTTGCAAAGCACAGGTGGGAGACTATGTAGTTCAATGAAAGTAGACAAGACTTCTGGCTTCAGACAGTCACTTTGTCATGACAATTAAATTAAGTTTTAAATATATTGTGGATTGCAAAGCGACTGTACAATTTGGGGGGAACATGCCAATATATAACTTGGTTAACACTCAAAAGAAACCATTAATTTCCACTGTGGATTACACTTCAGAGTGGCCAAGCCAAACCGGGCTCATCCTGGTGTTTTTATTTTTCATTTTTCTGACATGAAATTGTACAGTTAAAGATTATGAAGTTATTCAAAAGTAATACTCCCTTGCATGCAAGCATATGTTTCTAGGAATGTCCTCAAGATACAGTGAAGCTTTCTGATAGAGTTGTCAGGATGGCCGACTGTGCCAATTTAACTCATTGCATAAAGTGATGGGACTTGGCCGATCGATTGGCTTATTACTGACCTCCCCCTCATCAGGGAGTGTGTTCTGCTTCCATCATGACCGCAGTCAGTTCTGCGGGAAGGATAATTGCAGTGTGCAGCTAACGGGGTGGGTCTCAAGTATCCCAGCACTCAGCCTGTTGCCAGAGGAGAACACATTGATCTCTGAAGGTGATGAAAAGGCTCTCTCAAAGGCCCCACTTCCTCCTCAGGAGCGTTCAAGCCTTGACACTGAACCGGAGCAAAAACGTAGATGATCCATGCATGCTTGCCAACCATAGTCATATTCTTGTCATTTGTCTTCTACAGTACTGTGCAAAAGTTTTGAGACACCTCTTATTTCTTTGTTTTGTCAAGATAATGGCCAATAGGTGCCATGATTTAACATACATACATAACAAACAAATGGAAATACATGCATAAAAGGCAAAAACAGAGTTTATATTTTTCTAACACACTTAAAAGTTAATATTTGGTATGACCACCTTTATTCTTCAACACAGCCTGAACTCTCTTAGGCAAGCTTTGTTGTAATCTCTTCAAGTAGTCTTCATGAATAATTGTCCAGTCTGCTTTAAAGACGTTCCAAAGCTCTTCTTTGGGTGTTGGCTGCCTTTTGTTCTGTACTCCGTAAAGATGATTCCACACTGCTTTAGTAATGTTGAGGTTCGGGCTCTGGGGAGGGCAGTTCATGACTGATCATGCTCCATTGTGTGTTTTTTTTTAATCCAGGAAGGTTTTTACTGCATTGCCAGTGTGTTTGGGATCATTGTCATGCTGAAAAATACAACTGTTGCCAATCAGACATTTTCCAGATCACATTGCATCAAAATCTCACAGTACTTTTCCGTGTTCATAATTCCATTGATTTTGACAAGATCCCTACCACCATTTGCTGAATACAGCCCCAAACCATGACAGAACCTCCACCATGTTTTACAGATGGCTGTAGACACTCACTGCTGTACCCTTGCTCACAATAGTACCGCTCTGCTGACCTTCTCCATACATACTGACAGTAATTTGAACCAAAATTTTCAGATTTGGATTAATTTCTCTAAGACCTGTTGCCACCAGTTTTCAGTCCAGTTCTTGTGTAATTTGGCATACCTCAGCCTCCCTGTTTCCCTTTCTTAAGACTGGCTTCTTGACAGCCACTGTTCCACTAAGCCCATTTCTAATGAGGCTTTTTTGAATAGCATCTGAGGATCAGCTGAAGGGCTTGATGCATTGCTCGGGTCTTGTGTCAGGTCCTATTTCTGAAGGACCTGACTTTCAAACCCCGTTCAGCTATTGTATTTAGTTTTTTAAGCTTTTCACTTCCTTTTTTGTCTTTCACTTGTCCAGGTTTCTCAAATGTTTTAAGGACACACTGCACACCATGCTGAAATATGCCAAGTTTTTTAATAGTTCTTTGGAAATCACTTTGTTGGTGCAAAAATGATATTTTGTGACTGTCAAACTGTGTTATCTTTGGCATTTTTCACAGAATCAGCTAAAGAAATGGAAACAAATGATGTGCTTTGCGACAGGCTGTTAGTAACAAATCGCCTAAAGATACAATTTAAAATTGGTTCTTTGCTAAGTTGTCTGTTATATGTAGACACAACACTGGTTTATCCCTTGTGTTAGGTGCCATTTTTATATTTGAATGCTTCATAGGTCACTTTTGAGTGGGTTAACAAAAAAAAATTCCTCTGAAAGTGATCAAGTATAAAGACTGGACTGAAAATGAATGAAAAAGCAACTAGTGTCCCAAAAAAAACTATTGCTCAAGAGCACTTTTAAAAAATACATGAAATTCTGGCTCCTTGTAAGCAAAACATAAAGAAATGCGGGGTGGTTCAAGTCATTTGCACACTAGTGTATTTGTATGCGTTTGACAAAACTCTAGAGAAGAGCTGCTTGTTCTGTGAAGATTTTCTATCCCTGGGATAGTGTATTAAGTATATGAGTAAGTGTGCATCTTTATTTAGCTGTTCCTTTCAAAAGACCACTGCAGGACTGTTTTAACTGTATAAGCTGAAAAAGAGTTTCTTTGCCTTCAACTAGTGTAACACTTTGAAACTACTTTAGCGTTGCGTTGCAATGAGAGAAAGATGCATTTTTAATACAAATTTCAGTCTGCTTGATGCAGTGTTAATGGAGCCTGCAGCGACAGACAATTCCTCGCATCCTAATGGATTGATTGGTTTAATGAACTGATAACTGGCATCTGGACAAACACAGTGCAGAACCCTGCCAACACACACACATACACACACACACACAAACACACAAACACAGACACACACACACACACACACACACACACACACACACACACACACACACACACAGGCACAAAATACCTTACACATCAGGGATGGACTGAGAAATTAGTTCATTTCAAGTTGATAACAACATATTCTGACCACTGTCAAGGGTATACACAGAGATGCTCCTGGAACGCATGCCTCATTAACTTAAAAAATAAATAAATCAAAATCAGGTACTGCTTTCTGTGTCATAATGAATGCTGTTTTGTGTAATTAGTTTTGATTCCTACAGGGTGATGTCTCAGGACTTTCTGGCATTAACAAGTGGGCTCTTTTAACTTTAACACGATAACAGCACAACATGTTTTCTTGACATCTTGTAATTAATACTGACAGAACTAAGTTTCATTAGAGTTTATGAGGCAGGCGTCGCTGTTCATTACTCCTCATGACTGTTCATTAGATTAAATTTAGGCCCTAATCAGTGAGATGTTTTGGTTTACTGTAAATTTCCAGCTAAGTGATTATACTGCCTTGAGTAGCACTCTGTAAACAAATCTATCTACTTCTGACAATACATTTGTTACAGAGAAATACAAAGATGTTCTTGTAATAGCTGTTGATTGCAACTGAAATAGATACATGAAATAGCCCTGTAGCATTTTACAGGAAATAAACATTCTAACTGGATAAATAAATAAATACAGTGTACACAAGAGAAGATTTTCTGTGGTGACAAAGTGACTGGACAAAAAGAGGACAATGAGTAAATGTAAAAATCAGAAGCAATGTTCTCTTTTCCGGGCAACAAATTAAATATAATTGAAAATAAGTATTTAGGAAATGACTATAATCATCATATTTATTCAGGGAATTGTTGCATTGGAGTTAAGTGCAGTTGGAAATACCGATAATGAAGATATATGCCACAGAATCAGAGAATAATGTGAAATATCCTTGCGAACACTGTTTTTCTAGGTCGGGCTGGGATTTAAATGTGGGTCTTGGGAAAATTAGGATAGGCCCCCAAATTCTTCTGCCGAGTTTGCTGTTTATATAATGTTTCCAAAAACCTTCTACAGTCTTTTGTAAAAAAGAAGCCGGGATTTAGCATCAGTAGCTTAGCACTCTCCGAACAAGTTAATTTTTTTTTTTACCTGCATGTATTACAATCCACAGCTTATTTTTGGCTTGCAAGAAAAATAACCCAAACATCACTGTTCCTATTTGAAGGCAGTTAAAGAACCACTGCCATTAAACAAGGTTGATAATAGGGTTCCTCTTTGAAAAGGCATAACATTACACGCTAACCATGCTGTAGTCTGCTCTTTGTGTCAGATTGCAGGGATTTGGAACCTTGCCTCTTATTTCCAGGACTTGACCTTTTTGTGACACAATTGAAGCTTGCTGTGTGAAAGGAAACTACATTCATCACCATATGCATAAATTTTTTTCATAAATGCAAACACAGACGCGTGTAAAAATCCAGCCATAGGTACAGTTGGTATTATTAGAATTATTAGAATTTAGACTATGCACTAACTGGCCACTTTACTAGGTACAGTTGGTCAGCTGCTTGCTAATGCTGTGTCTAATCAGTCAAACACATGGCAGAAACTCAGTGCATTTAGGCATGAAGATGACCTGCTGAAAGGTAAGTTAAGTGGCTTTGAACTAGCATGGCTGGTGGTGACAAACGGGCTGGTCTGAGTATTCTGGAAACAGCTGATCTACTGGGATTTTCACACACAACAATCCTTAGTGTTTACAGAGAATAGTCTAAAAAAGAGAAAATGTCTGTTGAGGAGCAGTTGTTTTAGCGAAAACACCTTGTCGATTAAAGAGGTCAGAGGAGAATGGCCAGGCTACTCTGGGCTGGGCTCAGGAGGTTGAGTGGGTATCTGCTAATCACAATGTCAATAGCTTCATCCGTGGCTCCTCCTGTCTGCATATCTGAAGGACTGAACTTAGCATTCAGTATCTTTGAGCAAGATATTGAACCCCAAATTGCCCTGGTGCATCAAGTGGACTGTGAGTGAATAGAAAAAGTGTTTAGAATAAAAAGTATGTATTGTATGAATCAATGAATGCAGCTTGTAGTTAAAAGTACTTTGAGTGCTTGGTTAGAGTAGAAAAGTACTATATAAGTATCAGTCCATTTACCATCTAGGAAGGCAACAGTAGCAGTAACAACCAAGGTATGTAGAAGAGGATCTCTGGATTCACAACATGTCTAACCTTAAAGCAGATGTACTGCAGCAGGAGAAGACCACACTGGGTGCCACTACTGTCAGCTAAGAACAGGAAACTGAGGCTAGATTGGTCAGGCTCACCAAGATTGGACAATATAATATTGGAAGAACCCGTTATCTGGTCCGGTGAGTCTTGATTTCTGCTGCAAAATTCAGATGGTAATGTCAGAATTGGGCTTAAACAACAGGAAAACATGGATCCATCCTGCTTTGTATCAATGGTTCAGACTGCTGCTGGTGGTGTAATGGTGTGGGGGGTATTTTTTTGGCACACTTTGGGCCTCTTAGTACTAATTGAAAATCATTTAAGCACCACAGCATACCTGGCTAATGGATAATTTGAGATAATTAGATCACTCAAATGGCCTCAACAGTCACCAGATCTCAGCCTAATAGAACCCCTTTGGCTTGTGGTGTAGTGGGAGATTCACATTACAGATATGCAGCTGACAAATCTGCAACAAGTGGTTGATGCTTTCATGTCAATATGGACCAAAATTCCAGAGGAATGTTTTCAGCACCTTGTTGAATCTATGCCACAAAGAATTAAGGGATTTTTTTTTATAGATAAAAGTAAAGTGAAGTGGTTGGTGAGTGAAGTTGGCATCTTTTAAGGATATTATGGTAATTAGGCAAATTGCTTCACAAGGTCAGGTGAACAGTCACCTATCATACTGTAAATGTTTAGAGAGTATACAGGGATTTAAGTACCAGCATTTTCAGCCCTTTAGCCTATTTGTGCCTAACAACTTTCTTTCTTGAAAAAGCTCTTTGTTCCGTCTGCTTGCCTTTCTGAAATTGAAAGAGGTACAGGAAGTCATTAGGTTAGTGAAAGCAGTTAGGGTCAGTCAGAGTCCAAGGGCTTCCTTTTGGGGCTGCTCTAGTAGGTCACAAGTGAGAGGACTTTCCTATTTCACTCAACAATACCCATGAGTAATGTCCTCAAGAGAGGTCTGAACCTAGTGGAGACACAGTCCAGACCTTCATCTATTTTTTTGTACCATTGTCTGTCTGCTATTTAAGTTTAGAATTGGGTGTTTGTGTGAGAGGAACACAAATGCATTTTAACTTTAAACTGCATATGTGTAACCTCAAAGACCTCAGAGGTCAGTGGAGTAGTTCAACAAGCTGCAGTGAATTTGCTAAGCATGGCACAATATGGAAGACACTGATTATTAACATTTAAAAGTCATCCTCACTCTCGTCTGGAAGGTTTAACACCGAGCTCTTTAGTTTCTTGAGGGGAGTAAAATTGCCGACTTGACATTTTTGTGAGGAGCAGCCTTCTATTGAAAAGTGCACGTTACATAATTGTCCCGCTTGTGAGGCTTTCTACATTAGCTGTTAGATTTTGCAATTCACATATCTGACAACAATACCCATCCGCCTGAAGATGAAGAGAACAGTGACATTAATGGACAAGGATGATTGTAAAATTGTGGTCAAATTTCCATTTTTTTCCCCCTTGGACAGTGGACACATTGTTCACTGAATTAGCATTTCATGTATTGATTTATTCATTGTCATGCAGAGTAATGAAGATCTTGGATCAAAACTGTGCTCGTCTTTGCCAGACGTTTCCACAAAAATGTACTTGTAAAGTAACAGATGATTGTACATTAGAAAGCCAGCTTTTGTGCAGCTTTAGTTCCTCTGACCTGGATACCCAAGGGTTGCCAGGTTTAATAAACTCATCCATCCATGTTGTGGAATTAAATGGACTATATTAAAGTCTGTTTTGACCAAATCTTCCTAAATCCTTGGAATGCTTGTAGACATTTATCATAACAGTTATTTTTTATTAGAAATATTCTGAACATTTCAACTAAACTTTGAAGTCTAAGTTCTGAGGCTAGTTTGAGCCACATTGCAATGTTGTAGTATTTATTAACCCAGTAATAAAGCAGACATGACATATTGTGATAAGACCTTACAGTCATGACAAAGTGAGTGTCATTTACCATAAAACCAAATGCCAGCAATTCTGAATCATTATCATTGGAATTATTGCAAAAAATAGGACATTTTTTGCCAAACATTTGTATTGGACATTGTATTTTTATGACTAAACAGTGACCTCAGCATGTAGCGCTTTTGGTATCCAGAAATTTTTCTGGTTATTTGTAATTCAAGACAAAAATGTCCTTAAAATGAATCATGTACAGATTGTACTTTAATGAATTAAAAATGAAATATTTTTATATTCACTTCAGGAAGCAGATGTTGTTTGCAAAATTAGCAAGTGCGGCTTCTTACTTTAAAAATGGGTACCTTAGATTTTCTTCTGGCTTTAACAGGAACCACTAATGCATTTGAGTGATCACTCAGTGATACATTTTGCTCTCCTCTTCCTTTGTAATCAGATAAACCACAGCAAGTGACACAGAACGCGCTGAAGATCAATAACTTTAAGCTCCACTCATGATGACATTTTAACAAGGTGAATTACAAACTGTATATGATTGAAAGTTGCAACTTCAGAAAGCATCTCAATTTGTTCACTATACCCAGGAATGGTGCAACTGGGCTTTCTGTGAAATCTAAAGCCAATTCTCGTCAAACCTGATTTACTTTGGAGGCAGAAGCTGGTACCCTGTTTGCTATTTTTGGCATAAGTTTGACTTTTATTCTGAGGAATTGCTGTATTACTTTGTGAGGGAAGCTTTGAGTGGTTTGATTATGTATATCAAGTGCTATAACAATGCTGGTATTGTAAATGAGTCCAGCCGGGCCTGGTTCACTTAAACCTGATTGATTTGGAGGGAAAGGAAAAATTGAGGCTATGTGCTGTGAGCTGCCCCCGACCAATCTATATTTTATGAATGGTGGATAGTGCTAAAAGGCAATTATGTCTCAATTCCATGAAGTCTAAACAAGAAGTTTATTATGTCAAATAATGCATAGATTTGAAATAATGCTATAATGAACAACATGAGCTGAATTATTCAAAAACAATACAGCCATGGCTTAAAACAGCATGTTTCACAATGCTGCCAATTACATGGGATTGTTTTGTGCCAAGTAGCATTCAAATGACTAATAGCATCAATATTTTGGACCAGTAACACTCTGTGGGGTGTAAAAAATCCCACTTTAAATTCTAAAAAGCAGAAAAGTATTGTGCTGATGGCTTTGTGCTGCTCTTACAGCCAACTTGGTACCAATCGAGTCACACTCAATGTCCATCAGATTTGCTGATACAATGGCAACACTGACAAGGCAATGTGATCATTGAGTGTCAGGTTTATGTATTCTGAAGTTTTTTTTATGACAGTTGAATGTCAATATGACAGTCTTTGATTATGACTCAATAAAATTACATTTTACACTGTGTACCATTATGTTTGACAATATCCCATATACTGCATATGTTAATGACATGTAGTAGTGGCAGATGAATGCATAGGGATTAAAAAGAAGTGGGTGCAGAAGAAATGCTGAATGCAGCTACCAGCAGCCTGAGTATAACTAAGGGATTGTTCAGCGTCACCTGATCCAGTCCTAACTGTAAGCTTTATCAAAAAGAAAACATTTAAGTCTTGTCTTAAGAGAGGGTGTCTGTGTCTTGAATACAAACTTGGAAATTAATAGCCTTCTGTTTCCCAAAGTTGGTGTTTTATCATTGTCTCTGTTCTTCCCTTTTTGTCCTTTATTTCTCATCACCCCATCTGGTCGTGGAAGATGGCTGGTAAGAGGTCTCTTCCTTCCCACCATCACCAGGTGCTTGCTCATAGGGGATTAGCTGATTGTTGGGGTTTTCTCCCTAATTTTTTATGACCTTTACCTTACAATATAAAGCACCTTGAGACAACTGTTGTTTTGACTTGTCCCTCTATAAATAAAATTGAATTGAATATGTAAATAAATAATTATTTGTCACTTTAATATTTGCTGTTTTTATCCAACATTGCATGGAAGACGCTACATATTTTCTGGTCTTTGAAGTTAATGTGAGTATGTAGTAAGCCTTTTTAAGTAACTATTCCACGTATCTGTTTAACAAAGTTGCCTATTTGGAAGTGCCACATTTGTTTGATTCTAGTAATTTTTGGATCCAAGAGAGACCACAATTGAATGAGATGGTGGAGTCTTAAGTTATCATCTAATAAGATGCACCCGTAAACTTTGTCGGTGCAATACAGCAACATGGAAATTAGCTTATCAGTGCAACATATAAGTACTAATATTTCACTCCCAAAAACTGAAGTACAGAACTATTGACTGGTTTGTTATTAGCAAGCCATATGTGAGGTTGTTGCGATAAAAATGTAAAAGGCAACAACACCACTCATGCAGCTAAAAAGTTGAGCTCTGAATTAGCTGAGATGAAGCCTATGAGATCGCTTGCAGTCCCTGTACACTTGTTATGAAGGGGTAAATGACAGAGATCTTGTTTTTGTACCAGGCTATGAACATGTTTGTTTCTGTTGTAATGTTGGACATTTTAATATGAGATTACAGTATGCGGAAGATCAACATGTTTTTGGAGCCAAGTGTCCATTTAAGGAACTGCAGTTTTTTGCTCACTTTTTCAGCCTAGTTTGCAGATGTTTGGTAAAATTATGGACAGTTGAAATAATATGCCTCTAATCAGTTACATAAAGATTAATCTAATCTCAGACATTATGCACATTCTACAAGCAACATCCTCACCAAGGGGTTTTAAGAATAAAGCACAATAAAGGAAAAGTCAGGGGATCTGGGAAATGTAAAAATCTGTACAGTAGTGAGAGAGAGATTTCAATAAGAAACAAACTGGTTGACATTACTGTCAATAGAGCCACACTGCCAGCCTAGTTAAAAATGAAGCCAAACCATACTTTTATTAATGCATTTTCTCTCTGGTTCTGCATTGTAAAGTGCCTCTCTGTTGCTTCCTTTGTAAATACAATGGCCACCAAATAACACAATGTAAAAACAAAATACTCAACACCACAGGATCCATTTTGTTATGTCTGACCAAACGCTTCGTCTGGCCAAATGCTTGAATGAACATTAAATTCACTTTGATTTATTTCATTTTCAGTTTTAAAAGCTGTTGAAAAGGTTTCAGCAGATTGTTCATAGTTAGTGACCCCCATCATGACATTCCCGGCCACATTTTTTTCTGAAACCACTGTACATGGGATACTGTGAGAAAGCAGCGGGCCAGTACAATGTTTTTGAGCAAGAATGATGTTTTGCCTTAACAGGCAGACTAATGTTTCCCTTCACCATCCAGTTAAAGCCCTGTTGATTTCATTTTTTAAATAGGTCTTGGTCACTTTTTTGTCTTAAAGAAATGTAAATACTTGTGAAAACCTGTTTAGACTGGCTCTTATAGACATTGTTAGATTATTCTTTCATTAATGTTTCATAAACTGAAATATTGCTGTTGGCATACTTGCTGCCATGTCCTTTAGTATATAGTCTGGGTTGTATGGAGATATCGCCTTACAGCCTATAATCTGAATTAAAAATATTGTGATGAATATTATGAATCATGATGATATCTGAAAATCATGTACGGTATTTTGTCTGGACCGCACGCTCCCATGAGGGGAATGTTTTTTTAGCAGTCGTCAAAAATATACCACCGAAATCAGGAGGATGTCGTATCGTCATACAGAATATTCCCCTCACAGGCATCATGTGTTATTTCAAAGTGAGCAGTAATGAAGTGACTGCCAAATGCAGTAAACCCCCTTCTGTTTCTTTTAAAATACAAACCTGTGGAGAACCCAGGGTTGATATGAACCATAGTAAAGTGAGAGTCAGACTCCACCTGTGGTTACATACTTTAAACTTTGCATGGACCCTTCTCTGGCAGTGGCTGACATTATCCTGGAAAGTGTTCAAAAGGAGCAGAGTTGGAAGCTGAATCTGAGCCACACAGTGGGATCAAATTGAGGACTTAGCATCATACAAAGAGTCGTGCAATATAATCCTGCATTTTGCACCCCAGTAACACATCTGGGATGTCGTAAATCAGCCAAATACAGCATAAACAGGATTTTTCTTTTTATTTTGCTCCTTACTCTGTTACTTTTATCCCGTTTTACTTATAGAGGGATATATACACAGATGTTGAAGAGTGTAGGAAGCCTGGCAGATATGGAAAAGAAAGGATCTGGTTTGCACTTGAGGTTTGGTGCTCGGGTTAGGGTATTTAGATTATTTATTAGTGTGATAGTTTTGCATACTTAGTCTCATTTTTTAGCTGCATATGAAAGCCTAGTGTCACAAAGTCATTTCTTGGCACATCGTTTGACACCCAAAAAATGAGGAACTGTGCAGTCTCTTCAGAAACTTTAAATATCTTGAACCTCTAACATCATGAATGAATGCAACTCTTTGACTAAGTAAGGGTGAAAAGAGAACTATTGTTATAGTGTTAAAAAATTGGAAATACATCACTATGAAGTATCTTAGCTGTTTCCTGTACTGAGATTCACCTGTTCATCACATGACTTTTGCAGAATCCAGGCTCTATTTCAAACTAGAGCCCTGTGTGTCCTTGTTTTTGTTGACATATTTCCACATTATTGACTTCATTTTTATGAGCCAACGATTTATCAAAGGATGCCAAAACTTTTTTCTTCAAGACTTTCTCTAAGTCCTTGAAAATTGTTTGTTCAGCCAAAATGCTAGATAGTTTTCAAGAGGATACATTAGCTGATGTGTTTATTCATGGGTGCCAGCAAAGCAAAGGAGAATAGACATGCAAACACACTTCTTGTAAGCCCGTCAAGTGTGGTGCACCAGTTCCTCCTTCGACGGAACTCAGGTTGTTAATACAGTCATTTGAACTGACATTAAAATGAAGTTTTGATTAGATTTGTCAAGTAACAAATCTAAAATATTGCTGCTTTGAAAATAACATCCCAGAATGCTGACTACAGTGTCCCTGAAAATTACCACTGAAAGATCAATACATGTGTGGAATAGACTGAGGCAGGTAGAATGGCTAAAATGGAGGAGTAGAGGTATTGAAGATGAATGAGTTTAAATATACTATATGGAGAAAAGTATTGGGCCACCTACACATCACATCCATAGAAGCTTTTATGGCATCCTAATCTAAATCCATAGGTTTTAATATGGAGTTGGTCCCACTTTGCAGCTAAAACAGCTTTCCCACTTCTGGGAAGGCTTTGTACAAGATTTTGGAGTGTGTCTGTGGGAATTTTTACATATTTATCCAGAAGAGTATTTGTGAGACACCGATGTTGGAGATAACGGCTTGGTGTACACTCACCATTGTAGTTCATCCCAAAGGTGTTTGATAAGGGCAAGGTCAGGACTATGTGCGGGCAATCACTTTCCTTCACATCAGACTTATCCAACCATGCCTTTATGGACGTTGCTTTGTGCATTGGGACACAGTAATGAACACAAAGTTGGAAGCATAGAATTTTCCAAAATGTCTTGTTAATCTGAAGCATTAAGAGTTCCCCTCAGGGGATCTAAGGGATCCAGGCGAGCCCCAGAAAAACAACCCCAAAGCATTATCCCTCCATCATGAAACGTTCCAGTTGGCACAGTGCAGTCAGGCAGGTAACATTCTCCTGGCATTCACCAAACCCAGACTCGTCCATCAGATTGCCAAATAGAGATGTGTTAATTTATCACGCTACAGAACACTGCTCCAGAGTCCAGTCGTGGTGTGCTTTACACCGCTCCAGCCGATGCTACATGCAATACAGCTCCTAAGCAATGGAAACAAATGCCATGAAGCTCTTGGCACAGTTTTGTGCTGATGTTAATGCCAGAGGAGGTTTGGAACTCATTAGTTACTGTGCGAGCAAAGCGCTGGTGACTATTACACACTATTACGCTACACACCTCAGCACTCAGTGATCCCATTCTGTAGTTTGAGATGGTCTGCCACTTGGTGGCTCTTCAGAAGGGCTCATTCTATTACAAATTTGAAAATGCAGGCTGGATGCTTGTTTTTTATACCCCTGTGGTAATAGGACTGAATGAAACACCTGACTACAATGATTAAGATACAATGATTAAGAGGTGTGGCCCAGTACTTTTGGGGTCAACCATCCAACGTAATATTGAACAAGTGAGGTGAAGAAGTTAGTGCAGATGGGGTGGAGTGGGTGGATTTGAGAGTCAGGGGTGATTTGTGATAGAATGACAGCAAGAGTGAAAGGGAAGGTTTACAACATGGTCGTGAGACCTGTTATGATATATGGTTTGGAGATGATAACAGGACCCCTTGCAGTTTGCGTATCGTTCCAATCGCTCTACAGGCGATGCCATCACCACAACCCTCCATCTGGCCCTCACACACCTGGACTGTAAAGACACCTATGTATGAATGCTGTTCATCAACTTCAATTCAGCATTCAGCACAATAATCCCTCAGCAGCTCATTGAGAAGCTGAGCCTGCTGGGCCTGAACACCTCTCTCTGTAACTGGATCCTGGACTTCCTGACTGGGAGACCTCAGTCAGTCCGGATCGGGAACAGCACCTCCAGCACCACCACACTGAACACTGGAGCTCCTCAGGGCTGTGTGCTCAGTCCACTGCTGTTCACCTTGTTGACTCATGACTGTGCAGCAATGCACAACTCAAACCAC
>VUQH01087218.1:0-18158 GCA_015106775.1 Etroplus canarensis
GAAGAGCACTCGGTGACCCCGCTCTATAATGCTCTACAACTTTACAGGTCCAAAAGATGCATAAAAGTCTATGAACAAAAGTCCATAGACTGGTGAAATGTCTTCCCTCCTAGATATTCCACCATCAGCTGTAAGTGGGATTATTGTAAATTTTATTCAAACAACACTACATTGAAACATCATCATACACGACTGTGATATGGACAGTACTGTGAAAAGGTCAAGACCCTCCCCTCGTTTCTTTGTATTTTGACTTGTTTTAAAAACTCATCTCTAGTTCTCCAGGCTTTCTGAAGCTTTTTCAAAGCGGACACTGGCTCATTTTTCACTCCTCTTCAGTCCAGTCCTCCTACCTGACCATTTTTCACTGGTCAGGTCACGTCATTCTGATCTATGAGTCATTCAAGCACAAAAAACACAGAGCATGAACCAGTGTTGTGTCGACACATAACGGACAACTTGGCAAAGAACCAATTTTAAACTGGATCTTTAGACTCTTTGTTACTAGCAGCCTGTTGCAGAAACATACTGTTCCTATTTCTTTAGTCGAATCTGAAAAATCCCAAAGATAACAGACTAACAGGCAGAAAATAGAATCTTTGCACCAACAAGGTGATTCCCAAAGAGCTGTTGCTGAATAACTGTCATATCTCCACATGGTGTGCTGTTACTGGACAAGTGGGGGGCAAAAGAAGTGACAGGCCTAAAAAAAAACTACAGTAGATGAACAGTATCAAAGTTATTAGGAAAAAAAATCTAGCACAGACCTGACACAGGACCTGACAGATGCATCTGGACCTTCAGATGATCCATCTACTGTTCACTGAAGCCTCATCAGAAATGGTCTCAGAGGAAGGGTGGCTGTGAAGAAGACATTCTTAAGGAAGGGAAAGAGGGAGAAAAGGCTGAGCTATGAAAATGACTGAACATCAGTGGAAACAGGTCTGATGGAGGGACTTTGACATTACTGACGCAGTGTGGGGTCATCTTGACAGAAAACAGAACAACATGCAGCCAACATCCAAAGAAGAGCTTTGGAATGTTGTAGAGAACTTTTCCAAATGTCAAAGCTTGGCTAAAAGAGTCCAGGCTGTGTTGAAGAACAAAGTAGCTCAGACCAAATATTGACTTTCAAGCTGCTTAGAATTGTACAAACTCTGTTTTAGCCTCGAGTACTGCATTTCCACATGTTTCAATAAACTGCTGCATGCATTTTCCATTTTCCTAGAAAAACATAAAGATATTAGGGGTGGATGAAGACTTTTGCACAGTACTGTAGTTTGATTTTGCGTGCACAGAGGGAGAGGGTGACTGCAGGCGTGACATTTCAGGTTACGCCGTAGTGTCAGGAACTCTTACAGCGATGCATCACACTTCATGTGCACATGTGGTGCTCCTGCAGTCCAGAGCAGTAGATATAAAGCTGCGGCAGACTGAGACTTAGGGATGAAGTCAGTATAACCAACTGCATATAACACCAGTGAAAACACAAAGGGCCCTTTGCTTGCTGTTTGAAAGCAACAGCGTAGAAACTCAAAGGGCTTCGGATAGACTGTGTCCTGCGCTGATGTGGAGTGGGCTGAGTGGGCTGTGAAGAAGGGACGAGACTTTGAATGTGGCAGTCTGTTCTTCCTGGAACTCGTGTGTCAGTGAGCTGTGCTCTATTATGTCTCCAGTAGGGCTGTCTGTGCTCACGTGTCTTATAAATCATATATGGGGTAATTCGGTGTCACAAAAAGACACGAAGCCCCCGTTCCTCAAGAGCCAATGGCACAGGCTGAAAGCAGGGAAAAGCAGTAGGAGAGGCAGAGGAACGTTAAGTGTGGGCGAGCACACCATTTAAAGCAGGGGTGCCCACTACGTCGATCGCGATTGAGCGGTCGAGCGCAAAGGTAGTGTGCGTGGATCACATGACATGAAAAAACAGACGTCAGCCTATCATCCATCCAGATTATTACAATTGTCACTTGATTGACGTACAGGACAGCCAGTCTGACAGCCAGTCGGATCTTTTCTGACTCACGGGTCGCCACGCATGGGTGTTCCGCGTCAGCTGCTGCAAATCTCTGGCAAGCTATCGAGTTGCCTAGTTAGCCTCCAATTTATTTCTTCTAAACTTAAGAAAGGGTATAAAATGAGTGAGGGAGCTGGACCAGGCACCTTCAGCTGCTCCCTTGTATTCTCCCCAAGGGGTCGCCACACCGGATTAATCCGCATTGGTAATTTGGCAGATGTTTTACGCCAGATGCCCCTCCTGATGCAACCCTCCGTGGTGAGAGGGGCTTGTTTCCCCACCTGGGATCGAACCAGGGACCTTTTGCTTGTCAGGCGAATGTGGAGCAGCATTTTCAGATTTTTCATAAAAACTACGACATTGACTTCCCTCTGAAAAGTGAGCTCAGAAAGAGAAAAGTGAAAGGACTAAAATCCCAGTTGTCCGTGGGTCTGGCCATCTTCTACCGCTTTTCCATGGGTCCGGGTCGCGGAGGCAGCAGTTCCAGCCCAGAAGCCCAGACTTTCCTCTCCCCAGCCGGGGGGGGGGGGACACCAAGGCATTCCCAGGCCAGCTGGGAGACATAGTCTCTCCAGCATATCCCGGGTCTTCCTCGGGGTCTCCTCCCAGAGGGACGTGTCCAAAACACCTCAAGTGGGAGGCGTCCGGGAGGCGTCCTGATCAGATGCTTGAAACATCCTCAACTGGCTCCTTTGGATGAGCCAGTTGAGATGGTTCGTTGAGTACAGAGTTGTGTTGTGCAACATGGGTTCATGCAGTTATACAAGCTACACCAACATACAGTATATTGTACATATAAAGAATACTCAATATATTTGTAAGTAAATGTATGTTTTGTATGTTTGTCATTTTATAAGTAGCTCACAAGCTGAGAAAGTGTGGACACCCCTGATTTAAAGAATACAACTGAGGAGGACAAACTTCAGCCCTGCTACACAGATTGTCAAGACATCATCTTACTTAGACAATCATCTTTTATTCTTCTAAACATTTTCCTAATACATGTTCAGCGGTAAAGACTGCTTCATCCCGTAGACCACATATATAAGCAAAGGACTTTGCCACAGATGGGTTTTGAACTCCTGTATTGCAGCCTCCATTGACGCGCTCTGACTGTCACCACAGCTTACAAGCTAACACTACCAGGCTGCATCTGTAGTGCAAACTAGCAAGTATCTGTCAGATGTTGTAGCTGCTCTGTGGTGGAGCAGGTGGAAGTAGAATGCAGCAAATCTGGCTAGATGCAAGCATAACCATAAATACAAACTGAGGCCCTCTGGCTTCAAGTGAAGTGATATTTTAAGTTAAGTTTTATGAGCATGTTGGCAAAAAATCTGAACAATGCATATCATCAGGGCCTGACAAAGATATAATGCATCTGAATTAAATACTGGCTCTGGACGGCAATGTGCTAACACCACAGATGTCAGGAGAGCAAGTGTACAAAAGGTCACAATAACAAGTGTTTTATGAAATGGAATGACTCATGCAGGAAACAGTGCTCGCTGAAGAAAAGAAGAGAAAGAAAAGGAAGAAGAAAAACATACATGATGTTCCAAATATACGCTGTAAGAAAGTGTCCGTAAGATTACTGCAAAAAAACTGTGGCAACAGTAACAGACCCTTAAAATCTAAAGCAGTATATTACCATTGTCCGTTGGGCTTTTACAGCCTACAAGGCTCATCGGGCCGGAGCTTCTCCCCGGTTTCTGTAGCGTGAAGCGACTTAGGAGTTAGACTCCTCCTGGGTGGGATGCTGGTCCATCGGTTACCTTCCCAGTATTTACTGGTACCCATTTTTTACCGCGGGGTGAACAGAGGCACACTTGCGGTTGGGACCTTGCCTAAGGGTCTTGGCACTGTGGGGGTTTGACCAGAATTCGAGCCTGGCACTTTAACCATTACACCACCGCCCCCGCATGTTATCATTGCAGAGACATTAAATCATTGTAAATCAAGGAACGGTAGATAACGCTACCATATTTCTTACGGTGAACTACTGGCCACCACAGCTGCCAGTAATGTATCGTAATCTTTTTTTAACAGTGATAATTCTTAGGCTATTTTATTTTATTTTAGCTAGTTTCCTGTTTTAGTTTTAGTTAACTATAATAACCTTGGTCCCAGCATGCAGTGAGTGAGAGGTGAGAGGACCTTTGCCCTTCGACTTTTAACAGTTGACGTAATATTTATGATATTTAGTTATTTCCTGCTGCTGCATGTCATTAAGTGTTGCCTGTGTCTCTCTCTTTGCTCTCCTTTCTCTCTTCTCTCTCCCCTCACCCCCAACCAGTCAAGGCAGCTGGCTGCCTTTCCCTGAGCCTGGATTTGCCAGAGGTCTCTTCCTGTTCAAAAGGGAGATCTTCCTTCCCACAGTCACCAAGGGCCTGTTCATAGGGGACGGTCTGATTGTTTGTTTTCCCTCTAATACTGTAGAATATTTGCTTTAAAGTGTAAAGCACCTTGAGGCGACTTTTGTTGTGAATTAGGGCTATATAAATAAAACTGAACTGAATATGATTAACTTATTGAAAAGGTGGCACTGATGCACATGAGGAGGCTCAATATACAACAAAATAAGTGAACAGATCTGCTGCTGGACGCTTAATCTGATCAGACAGAAGCTCCGTGAGTGAAAAAGTAAATGCAGACCATACACATACCGCCGGGAACAGCACACCTATCATGTTTCTCTGATACACATCTATATGCACTAAGAGAACCTAATCCTGTATCTGATATGGTGGGCCGTAATGGCATGTACCTATAGCTTATTCAGAGAGATAAAGGCCATTATAAGAGGCTCGCTCAGCCACTTAACCAATCACTTACTGATGTCCATATATATTATGAAACATAAATTAAGAAATGCATAAACAAGTCAGTAAATAAGAATCTGTGCAGCCCGTCAGTGGGAGTGTGCATCTTGTCATTTTATTGGAGGCGCAGCATATAAATCACTTTTATCCTGAGGTCTTCTCATTGTACTCTTAGGACCATCATCTAATCTTATTAAGAAGCAAGAGTGATGCAAGAGACGAAAGAGCTGAACAAGAGTGAAACAATCCAGCCTACTCAATCAATAGTCTTAAACAAATGGAGGTTTATTGTGTGATTGGTGGCAGGTTTGAAAAATAGAAAGCTGTATGGAAGTGAAAAATGAACACTATAAAACTTTGAACATAAAAAAACCAAGCTGCTGGATGACACTGAAGTGTGTTTCTAAGGACAAGGCTGGAGAAATGGTGTCTAAGAAAACTGCACATGACTTATTATGCCTCCTTGAACATCTTCATTTTGAACAGTCTGTTTTTCATTCTTTTATTAGACTCTATGTGAAACAGAAGGCGTGCTCATTTAGGCGCAACACTCTGCAGGATTCTTGGAAGGTGTCTTGCTTTCCTTTCCGCTCTAATAAAGAGCTGCAGAGCAGGTGAACGAGAGGAAGGAGGCAGAGGCTATTTTGCTGGACCCAAAGATTTTCAGGAACACAGTGCCCTGCTGGGCACTTACAGTTAGATCCAGGCCAGGTGAGACCTGTTCCATCATTATTCCATGACAAAATAAGCAGATCAAAGATCTGGAGTTGATTCGAATTGTTAAATTTGTATTTGGTTGCTGTTCACTGAGGTTGAAAGAGATGTGGCTGAAAAACCAAAAAATAAAAACTGAACAACACTGTCCAGGAGGAAGGTGGACCACTATCAGACTCTACAATCAAGAGATTTCTTTGTGAAGAAAAATACAAAAGGTTAACAACAAGGTGCAAACCACTGGTTCCACTCAGTATCAGGAATGCCAGGTTGGCCTTGCCGGAAAACATCTTAAAGAGCCTGTCCAATTTTTGGAAAAATGTTCTTTGGCCAGATGAAACCAAGATAAACTTGTAGCAGAATGATGGGAAGAAAAAAATATGGAGAAGTAAAAGAGCAGCTCATGACATGAAGCATACCACATCATCTGTCAAACATGGCATGGGCATGTATGGCTGCCAGTGGAACCAGGTCACTGGTGTTTACTGATGATGTGATGCTGATAGAAGCAGCAGGATGAATTGTGATGTGTACAGGGCTGTACTCTCTGCTCAGATTCAGACAAATGCTGCAAACTGATTGGACGGAGCTTCACAGTGTAAATGGATAATGAACCAAAGCAAACTGCCAAAACACGAGAAGAGCTTCCCAAAGCAAAGAAATTAGATATTCTTCAGTAGTCAAGTTAGTCACCTGATCTCAATCTAACAGAGCAACTTTCAGTTCTTGAAGAGAAAACTGAAGGCAGAGACTCACAAACAAGCAGCAACTGAAGGCAGCTGCAGTAAAGGCCTGGTAGAACATCTCAAGGGAGGAAACACATGGTTTTATGGGTTCTAGAGTTCAGACAGTCACTGACTGCAAAGGATTTTAATCAAAGTGTTAAAACAATACTTAAAGTTAAAACTGTGTTAGTTTGTCCCATTACTTTTGAGCAAAATTAGGACTATATATAAAAGTGTCTTTAATTCCTAAAAAAGACAATACGATGCTTTTGTCCAATCCTTTGAATTAAAGCTGAAAGTGTGCACTTAAATTGCATTTTGACTGTTTGATTCAAAATGCACTGTGGTGCTGTACCCTCAAATGCATTTCCTTGTCATAACATTGGAGTCATGCTTTATCAGGGTATGTCCATTAACTTGCAAATTAAAATTCTTAAGACTGCCTTCTTTCATTTGATCAGTTCTGTCAAAAGTACAAACGTCCCCTCTTAGAGTCACTCTGGAAGACTCCCAAAGCCATAACTCATACATAACACTGTTACCTCACATCAAGAAGGTTTTGGTTCCAACTTCATGGTTGACCTTCCTGTGTGGGGTTACCATGTTTTGAGCCTTTTCTCCAGGTACATCAATTTCCATTCACAGAAATATGCTTGTTTGGGTAATTGTTAGTCTGAATTGGCCATGTTAGCCCTGTGATAGAGTGGTGACCTGTCCAGAGAGTACCCTGACATTCACCCAAAGTCAGCTTGGATAGGCTCCAGCCTAAGTGAATGGATGGATGGATGGATGGACAAACTGGTGGGGAGAAAAGCCAAGAAGCCAAACTCATTGCCTGTTGCTGTCTACACATCACTGACCCCCAAACCAATCCTTGGCTTGGCACATTGTGGCATGGCTAAAATTTCACTCTTCCAGTGTCGTGTTTCATCTTTTTGCCAGCTGATTGCTGGTAGTGATAAACCCAAACAGATTTCATTTCAATGCGTTTAGCTCCTCACTACTGTCCTTGTGGAGGAGACCGGAAGTCAAAGGACCACAGGAAGGAAAACCTCTGACGAAAAACCCATCGACAATACGCCTCGCCAGCGTGTCGATGGTAGGTCATGTCCCACTTCAATGTGACAAACAAAGCTGAAAGTCTGAAGTGGAGACAACCTAATTAACTAACTAACTAACTAACTAAGCTCCATTGACAGTCAAAGTTTTCTATTCTGACTCTATTCTGACAAACGTCATTGAGGAAAGCTTATAGAGGTCGTTGGTTGTTCTCTGGAAGGACCTTCAGCATGTCCTACCTTGTATTAAACCTCATAAACACATTGATTCTAACCAGTTGCTCCATGGACTCGCACACATTCAGATGTGAGCCGTGTCCTGGTTACTGCCTGTGCTGAAGTGCTTCCCTCTGTGAAAAAGCACCTCACAACTTCAACACAAAAATGACAAAAGCATCACTAAATCAATATATTGATTGCTGGATCCAACCTTCTGTTATTCAGGAGTCTCTGAAGAACCAGGCCTGATTTTAACCCTCAAACATTTCAGTTCATGTTTGTTGTTTTAAACCGAGCTCCCTGCTCTCCTGCTTCTAATGACTGACCTTCCTGTATCTGCCTACGCAGCTCCTCTGCTGAACTCTCTGTGGGTTTTAAACTGGGTTTAATAACAAACTTGAACTGTAAGAACTCCAAAACCTTTGGACTTCAGGTCTTTACCCTTTTTAAAACTACAATGTGCTCTATTTCCATTGCCTTGATTCATTTAAAAAGAGCTTTGGATGAGTAACTTGCTCAGAAAACATTCAGAAGAGGTGCTTCTTCCTAAAATATGGGCTTCGCTCGGGTTGAAGGGGGATTATTCATGGCAGGCTATTCAGCATTTTTGGGCTCATGTGTATCTGACATGCCTCAGTGTTTGCCTGAAAGACGCCTCTCTTTGCAATGAGTCTAGCAAAATACAAGAGGAACTGTGATGTAAGATTCATTAACGGCCTCCAGGATAAAACAGACTGATGAAAACCGCCTCATATCCTCGTCAGCCTGTCAGATCCAAGCGAGTGTGATTGTTGATCTGTTTGTTGATCCAAAATCCAGTTGTCAATGTCACAGCGATGACATCTTTTCTCATACTCCAGGATTTTTTGATTTTTTTCTTCTCAACTGGGGTGTCAAATAAGCATCTTTGGATTAATTTAGATTAATCATGATTAATACCCATTCATTATTAATTGTGTTTCATTTTGTGGGGCAGAAAGACCAATGACAGAAGGTGATATACACTTATCATGTGTTATATTTAAACTAAAGGGCAGATATGATGTCCACATCACAATAAATAAATAAATAAATAAATGAAACATACAATTTGTCGGAGGTAGACTTACTAAGGCCCTGATGTTCCGCTAGGGTGGTTTGGCGCAAGTTGGCTGTCACGTTCGCCAAAGTGCTTGCAGAGGAATCCCAGACTAGTCTATGCTTTGCGCTGATGTCGTACTTTAAGCTAGAGGTACTTCAGTGAAATTACTTTGTCGTTTGATTGTTTCGTCTTGGTTTTTATTCTGCTCAAGCTTCCCGCTGAGCGGGCCAATATAATCCATCTTGATGGAGTTGGTTCTGCTGCCAGATAGCATTGAAGCACCAATCCGTACTAGTGAGCAGAACTGCGCGCTGCACATACGTTATTGCATTTTCAATTAACTTAATGATGCAAATAATTTAATTTGGATTACTGCGTTAATTTTGACAGCCCTAGCTATAACCATTGTGAGGTCATTTTGCCTCAAAATGCTGCCGTCTGTTAGTGCGGTTGACCATACAGGAAGGCGCCAGCAGCCCAAACCCTTTCAGACGTCTAATTCAGGGACTCCAGTTAGCTGAGGTGAAGCCTAGCAGACAGCTAGCAGCTATATCTGCCTATGTCACCATCCACATGTCAGTCAAAGAAGCCACACCCCCATAAGTATGTGTGCAAGTTTACTTTATGTTGGCCGATTATTCCATTGAGTTGGTTCAGATAGTGCTGGAGCACCAGTTCGGGTCAGTGAATAGAACTGTGGGCTTTTGAGTCACTGTACATTGCACGTGCGCTAATTGCATTAATTTAAAAAAAAAAATCAAATCATGCAAACTGATTATTCTGGATTAACGTGTTACTTTTGCCTACTAAATATACAACAAACATTCATGACGAATGCTCCAAATACAGTTGGGAGGTCCAATTATTAGCTGAGGTGAAGCCTAGCAGACAGCTAGCAGCAACAGCCGCCTGTGTCGCCATCCACCTGTCAGTCAAAGAAGCCACACCCCCTAATTATGCAAACTTTAAGCTTTAATGAGGAGGTGAGTTATAAAAACATACATCCTATTATTGTGTGACACATACTCTGGCTTTTAATACTGCAGCAGTGTTATCAGTAGTTCCTGGTTTGCAGGAGGGGATCTGATTGGGCCACTATCATCATCATCGATGTCATAACCATGACCGGGAGTCACACGGATGCTGATGCAAAGGGTCAGCTGGGAGTGTGTGTGTGTGTGTGTGTGTGTGTGTGTGTGTTTAGAGGGTTTGGGGAAGGACTCATCAGTGGCTAATTGAGAAGATCTCACAGCTGTGCAAATTACACCTGACCTTTGCATTTGCACGCCCAGAGCCCCCCCGAGCGCAGGCTCTTGTTGTACGGAGGCTTTTTCCACCGTGACTGTAACTGTGTCAGCGTGTGTTTAAGAGCAGGGAGCAGAGTCGTCAGGGAAGGAAAACAAAGAGGCGAAGTCAGCTTTAAAAACGAGCCGTCCTGCACACTTTGCAAAATATCAAAAGTCACTTCTTGAACCGAACAGAAAAGTGCGATCATGTTCCTCTCAAAGCGAATCACTCGGCTTTCAAAGGACGACAGAGTTGAAGCGTCTGAATGACTCACCAGTTTCATTGTTTTTGAAAAGTGAAAAAGTTTTCTCTCGAGCTGTGACTGCTTGACAGCTCAGCTGCAGAATATGTTACTCAGACTTTAGCCGGAGACGAGCTATGAGTAATAACAGAAAAGAGAGAAAGAAGAACCTCACAGTATGTGATTGACATTTAAAAAAATCGAAATGGAATCTTCTCTCAACTCAAAAATATTCATTTATTCATAGACTGGTTTTTGTTTATTATTAACTGATCTGCGTAGAGTTTTTGTTTGCAGTTTTAGTGAAGAAAACTTGGAGGGAAGAACACTGCAAAATAATTTACAATGTATGCCTGCATCAATCTCGCTTACTTTTTCATCTCACTCTTCTCTTAACCTTAAAGTGGGCCTGTTGAGATTTTCCTGATTTCTTAGTGTATCTCATGTTTCAGTGATGGATGTTCATATCAAAGTTTCAAATATTGAGGATTGGGGTATGTACAAGTAATCCCTGTGAGCCTAAAGCTCCGGCTTCAGACGGCTCTAAACACTCACGTTCACAATTTATTTCACGTTTTGGATATATTAGATGTCATAATAAAGGGATACCCTTATATGGTCATCTTAGGCACTGAGAAGCCCCACCCACTTCATGTTCCGTATATGAGGGTCGACAAATTACTGCTAAGCAGCACCACCTGAACTCCGCGTTCAGGCTTCAGTGCAATTTTTGGTTTGAAAGGGCCCGCGGTCTTGGCTGATGTCGCCAGGGTTGCGGGCCCTGCGCAGGGATGACACGGGTGGACTTGATACTAGTTGGTGGCGGTAATGCACTCTGTTGCCAAACACAAATAAAATTTACAAGAAAAAGAAGGAGAAAGTTGGTTTCAGACAGAAGATGAAGTGAGGGCAAAATATGGATTATTTTTAACTGTGAATTTTTAAAAAAGGTTTATTTCTTTTAATTGCTGATAACCTGCATAAGATATTACGAAACAACGGACTCCAAAGAGTTCTGCTTGAAAAATACTGGTTGCTGAATGTAACTCTGGTTCTCTGATTGTGTGCATAGCCCCCGAAGGGCTTCAACCAAGCAACAACCAACAGGGCTAAAAAATGATATTGCAATTCCTTTAGTGGCCACTAGAGGTGCACTTCAGCAGTGAGCACCTTGCCCCATAGAATCCCATGTTAAAATGTCTAAACATATTTATAGTCTGAATAAAAAAAAACCAAAAAAAAAAAAACCCAGTTTTGGTCTCTATACATTTTCCACTTGATAACAACTGTATAGACATTTTTTTAAAATTATAACTCAGATATTTGGATGCTGGTATGTTTATATGTACGAGTAATTTCCCCCTGGGATTAATAACGTATTCTGATTCTGATGTGGGGTGTGGCCTATTTGATTTAGGCTAGCCTTAACCTCCTAGTTGACTGAAATTCTGTGATTTTGTTAGTCTTTTATTTAGCACTGATGGGTAGGTAACTGTGTCTGTGTAGTGGACCTTTACATTGTATGGCAGCAGCTTGCTAACTAAGCTAACTAGCCTTAGCTGACAGCTGATAAGTTAGGATGTTGAGTATTACCACTTTCTGATGCAGACATGAAAATATTTGTATAAGAGGATGAAGTGCAAACCTTGGGTGACTTCACTGTGGCCACGTCCATGTTTTTTCTAAGGTTCTATGGTATGTGTGGTCTTATAACATTCTGGCTGGTTTTTCATTTTGTTTTGGTTTATATTGTCCAAAAATTCTTGTCCTTTTTTAGAATGTCCAGGATAGATGTTGGGATTATGTTTGTGAAGGATACTGCAGTGACACAGACTCTTATCCTATAAATATGCTCACTTCTGGGTCTAAAAAAACCAACACAGCTGCAGTCAGAACAAAGAAACCAGTGGTTTCCATCACAGTGGCTACGTCCATCTTTTACCTACACTCACGGGTAACTTCATCATGTACACCTTGCTAGTATCAGGTTAAACCCCTTTTGCATTCAGAATTGCCTTAATTCTTCATGGCTTAGATCCCACAAAGTGCTGGAAATGTCCCTCAGAGATGTTGCTCCACACTGACATGAGTGCATCACACAGTTGCTGAACATCCATGATGAGAATCTCCTGTTCCACCACATCCCGAAGGTCTCTGTTGGACTGAGATCTGCTGACTGTGGAGGACATCTGAGGACAGTGAACTCACTGTGATGTTTGAGATGATCTGAGCTTTGTGACATGGTGTGTTATCCTGCTGGAAGCAGCCATCAGAAGATGGTACACTGTGGTCATAAAGGGATGGACATGGTCAGCAACAATGATGATGTTTATACCAAACTCTGACCCTACCATCCAAACGTCACAGCAGGAACCAAGACACTTTCGATCAGGCGACATTTTTTTAATCTCCTGTTATCCAGTGTTGGTGAACCCATGTGACTGATGGCTTCAGTTTCCTGTTCTTTGCAGACACAAGCGGCACCCAGTGTGATCTTCTGCTGCTGTAGCCCACCTGCTTCAACATTCAACATGTTGTGCCTTCAGAGATGCTCTTCTGCATACTTAGGAAGGCAACAGTAACCAACCGATCAGCTGGAAGCAATCTGTCCATTCTCCTCTGACATCCAGAACCGTTTTCTCCCAGAGAGCTGTCTGGGTTTTCTGTTCTTCAGGCCAATCTCATTACAGATGGTTGTTTGGAAATCCCAGCAGATCAGCAGTTTGTGAAAAACTCGTTCAAAGTCACTGAACCCATCTTTATTAGCATTTCTGGTTGATTTGAACGTCAGTAGGTCATCTTGACCAGGTCTGCACTGAGATGCTGCCATGTGATTGGCTGATAGATGTTTCTGTTAATGAGTGTGCAGTCTATGGCTTCACCACCGGTTGCGTAGGTTGACCAGAGGAGCAGCAGAACATCGATAAGTAGAAACAGGGCTCTGAGTGCTCAACTAAATCAAATGATTAAATTAGAATAAATGTATGAACAATGTCGCCCTGGGTTACTAAAGACCTGAGTTGCGGGCTGAAGGGTTAACCTTTTCTTTCTTAACATAATGCCGACCCCTATTTGAATTTGACTGAGGCTTCATTAATGCAGCTTATACATAAAAATATAAAGGCATTTTCCCGGCCTGCCTCTGCCTGCACATCAACTGGCCCTTGTTCCGCCTGACGGCCGACAGGATCTGAATCGGTCGCCGTGGCGGTTCCCGGCAGCGCGCCTCGGCGAAATGAGCTCCTCGGCTGCACGGCCATGGCTTCCCCGCAGTTCCAGCAGCCTGTTAAGCGTATGGCTGGCTTCGCCGCGGCGTCCCGGCTTTAAACACAGATGCCTCGTTTCTGCAGCATACGCACATCGGCAACAGTATCAGACCCCTTTCGCCCCCAGAGGAAGCAGCAGTACATCTGCGGCTGAGCCGTCATTTTATCGCTATTATCTGCCTTCATCTTCATTATTTCATCGCTCCATTCGAACCATAACTTAATCTCCCTTTTATATCGTTTCTCTTTCTCTCTGTTGTTCTCGTGTTCATCTGTGCGTATCTGGTCCCATCTCTTTGTGCATATGTTATCCTTATCACAATCCACTCATATCCCCTTTTTATTTTCTCTCTTTCATACCCTCTATCAGTGCTATCTGTGCTCCTCTTTACATCTAATGTCACACAGAGGAGGAGATAAGAGAGGCTGGGATGATTTATGCCTGATACAACCTCTCCATTGAGCCCCATTGATTTCCAGCTTAGTGGAATGCCATAGATGTGTGACAGCAATCAAATCATACATCACAGGGCGCTGAAATGTCACTTTAGGGGACGTGACAGATCTACTCGAGTCATTCTTTGGGTAAGAAATGGAATACATTTGCAAAAAAGAAATTTAAAAAAAAATCCCTTCTTTTTTCCCCATCCTTCCCTCCTGTAGCTCCTCTCCAGCGTGCACGAGTCTGCAGAACTTTGCCAACGATCAAACGGAGCTGACGGGGTTTTGTCGGGGCAGCGGTTGGTTTTCAGAAAACGGATGATTAATTCTGTTTGTGACGGAGGTTTGGGGTCAGGCGGTTTAACGGCGGAGGCTCGGGCAGCGGCTGACCGCTCCGCAAATCAGATGTGACAAAGAAACTCTGTCACACGAGGAGGAGGAAGGAAAAAAAGAAAAAGTGAGACAATCGGAGTGTTGAAGTGATTTAATGAGGGATTTCTTTTTTCTCCCTCTCCCTCACACGGAGTCCATGTGGAGATGAGCTCAGCCTCGCACCCTCATTTAGGCTGAGACAAGGTGATAATTAAAGTCACAGCCTTGGCTCTGCTTGCATCTGTGGTGTGTGTGTGTGTGTGTGTGTTGAAATGTGAGGGTGTGCATGCAACCATGTGTGGTGCTTTGATTGTGTGTGTGTGTGAAGTGTGTGTGTGGTACATCTGCCATGTGTGCAGAGCAGACACCGGCAACGCTGCAAAAAGACAAATTTAACAAATCAAAGAGCCTTCACTGACAAGTGTTTTAATATCTGCGCTTTCAAAGAACACGAGCGCCGATCCGGTTCATGTATCCGAACCATCTGCCCGTCCGTCTCCGAGTGCTCTTTGTTTTCCGCTGCAGCTTCGTGCGCAGTCCTGCCTTTAATCTCCGAATGCAGGCAGAGTTCACGCTCGCTCGGTATGTGGCTATATATTTTTAATTCGATTCTTTTGCTAGCGAGTTAATTAGCTCTGCAATCTCCCTGAGTAACCCTGGCAACCGCAGAAGTATCCTGTTGTTAAAAATCTGTTCCTGAGTAAACACGACTGGTGATCAGAGAGCTTCAAGACTCTTCCTGTCGCGCAACGCCGGGGGTCATGCCCACAAGTCCTTACCCCGAGGTGCCCTCTGATGCTAGCTGTGGAAACGCTGGAGGCTAGACGTTAACTGCCGCATGAAGTACATGACAGGATGTGCAAAGTACCTGGTAAGACCAGCAGGTCTTGATTTTGGCCACAAAATCACTCTGTGTCCTTCCCTTCAAATTTTAAAATACACTACACGGTTTTGGGCCTCACCTCCTGATCACTGACTTCAGGCGTGTCGTGCGCGCCCGTTTCCCTGTTGCTCCATTGCCATTACAGCAAAGTGAAGCATTTATGAACCATGGCAACTCAGCATGGACCACATACAGTTACAAAGCGGGGGTCACCGAGTGCTGAGGTGCATAGTGCATTGCAGTTGCTGACTCAGCAGCTGCAGAGTTCTAGACCTCCTCTGGCATTAACATCATAACAAAAGTATTTTCAAGAATTTAAGAGTTTCCCATCTGGCTGTCTATTATCTATGGCCGAGTAGCTGCATGAAAGCCTTATATTACCAAGCATCACATGGAGTGGTGTAAAACATGCCTCGATACATCACACTTCTCTGTCTGGAAATCTGACGGATGAGTCAGGCTTTAGTGAATGCCAGGAGAATGTTACCTGCCTGATTGTAAAGTTTGGTGGAGGAGGGATAATGCTGTGGGGTTGTTTTTCTGGGGTTGGCCTGGGCCCTCTTAGTTCCAGTGAAGAGAAATCTTAATGTTTCATCTTACCAAGACATTTTGGACAATTCTATGCTTCCAAATTTGTGGGAACAGTTTGGGTAAGGTATTTTTCTGTTCTAGCATAACTGTGCCCCAGTGCACAAAGCAAGCTTGATAAAGACATGGTTGGATGAGTCTGGTGTGGAAAAACTTGACTGGCCCACACAGATCACTGACCTGAACCCCATCCAACACGTTTGAGATGAACTAGAACAGAGGTTTTGAGCCAGGCCTTCTCATCCAACATCAGTGTCTGACCTCACAAATGGGCACAAATTCCCACAGACACTCCAACATGTTGTAGAAAGCCTTCCCAGAAGAGTGGAAGCTGTTCCAGCCGCAGAGGGACCAACTCCATATTAACGCCTCTGGGTTTAGAATGGGAGGCCAGAAAGGCTCCTGTAGGCGGCCCAATACTTCTATAGTGGATATATTATACATGAAACTCTTTTGCCAGTACATAGGGGCCAAGATGGCGGCGTGATGGTAGCGCGCGGCCACTCCGGAACCAAGGTGGTGCTTGTACCCCTGTGATTGCCCCTGTTTTGACCCGGTATCTGGGTGTTGTGGACGCCAGGACGGTGGAGTTTGTGTTCGAAAGTCGGAGGTTCGAGGACGACCAGACGCCGTCGTAGCTCCGTAGCTCCGTCCACAGACGTTGTTTTTCATGAACTGCCGGGCAGCGTCTGGGAAACCAAAGTTTTTGGGTTCCGCGGGGGAGTATCGTCGCAGGGCTGATGCTGCGGATGGGCGGTTTCCGGGGGATCCGATCTCGGCTTGCTGTGTGGACCAGGCCTTCAGTCCTCGGCGTCGCCTGGTGCCGGTGGCCGGGGAAGAGGACATCGCGGGTGGGGTGTTGTGCTGGGCCGGAGGCGGGCCCTGGCATTAACCCTTGTATGGGGCACTGGGTCCTGGGGGAACACTATTTTGTTTCACTGTGTATTTATATGTAGTTGAAATGACAATAAAGTAATCCAATCCAAAACATGCTGTCTCATGGATACATTTTTTAAAATGTTTCATTTGGTGAAAATGTAGAATTTATGACTGTATGTTCATTACACTACTACTACTACTACTAGAAAACCTCAGAAGTATCAAACACACCATTCTAATGAACAGGTGTAAATCAAAAGGTGTAGGTAAAGGTACAGATCTTACTGACAGTCATCAGCCTTTCAAATATACAGTCCAAGCTGCTGTGAAACTTCTTGATGCTGCTGCAACCTTTTTGTCCCAGTTCTTTTTTTGCACTTGTGCAGCACATACAGTGGCATTCGCTGTACACACCCCTGGTTCAATTAATTCAAGCTGAGAAGTCCTCATTTATCTGCAGATTAGCAAACACAAACACACCCTCGCGTGACGCCGATGAAGTCCGCGCGGCCCCCCGAGAGACGCGGCGAAATGCAAGCCCGTGCAGACGAGAACAAAAATAAAAGCAGACAAAAAGAAAAAAATAACCGGATGATCTCCTCCCCGCCGCAGACAAATGCATCCATCCGCCTGCAGACTGTATATTATCGTCCTCCGTTAAAGCAATCATGTCGCCCAAAAAACGTGCCCGGCGATTTAGGGGCGATCCAGCGTGTGGGTAATGACCCGTACACCCAGCACACGGGACACCTCACTAGCCGCTTCATGAGCTGAGACGGGACCGGTGTGTGCGGTGTTGCTGCCGTCTGTGGGTGTATGTGTGTGGGAGTGAACGGATGAAAAAAAAGGGTCTTAGCAAGCAAAAAAAGAGGAAAGGCCAACAGAGTGAGGAGGCTGATAAATTAGTCCAAAAAGGAAACTGAAGGTGCTGAGGTCCACCTCCGCCTCGTCAGGTGTGCTTTGGCAGAACATGAGCTGATTAAGAAATCAAACTTAATCCACTCGCCTGACACGTCACCAAATCCATCAACTGATGGTTGCATCCATGGGCAGTCTGGGTGCATCACGCAGGCAGATACCTAAGCTCAGACTATACATCTTCTTCTTCTTCTTCGTCTTCGTCTTTCAGCTGCTCCTGTTAGGGGTCTCCACAACGGATGATCTGCCTCCATCTCACCCAATCGCTGCATCCGCTCCCCTCACACCAACCCTCTGCATGTCCTCCTTCACTACATCCATCAACCTTCTCTGTGGTCTTCCTCTTCTCCTCCTGCCTGGCAGCTCCATCTTCAACATCCTTTGTCCAGCATGTCCACTATCCCTCCTCTGAACATGTCCAAACCATCTCAGCCTGAGCTGTCCCTCTGATGGACTCATTTCTAATCCTGTCCATCCTGGTCACTCCCAGTGAACATCTCAACATCTTCAGCTCTGCCACCTCCAGCTCCACCTCCTGTCTTTTTGTCAGTGCCACCATCTCCAAACCATACATCATGGCAGGTCTCACTACCGTCTTGTAAACCTTCCCTTTCACGCTTGCTGCTATCCTTCTGTCACAAAGCACCCCTGAC
>VUQH01087219.1:0-14434 GCA_015106775.1 Etroplus canarensis
CCGATAGTTGGCTAATCTCCCTCCGTGCTACCTTGATCTTGGCCTCTAATCTCCTTCTCCATGGAGGGTACTGCTATTCAACTTGTAGCTAAGCATCTCACTGATCACTGCTACCGTGGTGTAGATCAGCTGGTTAGTCTCCGTAATGGTTGCGGTAGATATTGTCCATAGTGCTGCATTCACATCATCTAATAGATCTTCTGAGGGTACTTCATGTAATCTTGGTAACTGACTATGGAGGATGCAGGTTTCAAGCTTCGCCATGATCCTATCTTTCAGGTTCCTCTCGCACTCAACAATCCTTTTTCCATCGCATGTGGGGCTTGGTACCCAGTCTCAGGTGGGGCTGGCCAGCATGTGTGTTGTATTTCGTCAATCTCTAGTGAGAGCAGTCCCTTTTTCCAAATGTTAAAATACTGAGCTACTAGTTGTTTCGCCATCAATGTGGATGCCAGGTATTAAAGATTCCATAGGTCCCTCATCCTATTCATGTAACCCCTTCCGCTAGGGTTACTTGCACAGTAGCATTCCAACAGTGCCCTATTTTTGTCTCTTGCCCACCGATGCCTTCTTGTTCCAGTAGCACACTTCTCATCACGGTGCCCTGGTTCCTCAACACCTCAATGGCTTTACATTTATTTTTCTCGCTTACGTCTGCAGTAGGCTTGGTTAACATGGAGGGTCTAGCCTGGGACCCTTACTGGACACAGACACCCTGGGCGGGATTCAAACTTGCAACTCCTGCTCTAAAGGCAGTAGTCTAACCACTACACTATCTCAGCTGCTTATATGTGATTGCTCTCTGATCTCTCTTCTCATATTCATCTTTTGATTATATATGTATATATATATATATATATATATATATATATATATTCCAAATTCACTCTAATTTTTCACAAATTTTTCCTTCATTTGCCAAAACCTGGGTTTGGACCTGGTTCCTCCAGTTGAAGGACAGCTGTCTCCTTGCTGCTTCTGTTACTGTAGCCTTCTAATCACAGTACTTCACATGGGACTGAAATACAATTCCTGACCCATGTGAAAACACAACAGAAAATATGACATGGGAACGTCTCAATTGTCAGGTTCTCCTACAATGAGCGACACAAGTCTGACCAGGAAGGGGATCCCCAGTTCAAACCAGGGAGCCTTTACTTAGTTGTGGGAACTGTCTCTTATCCTGTTTTTCCTTCCGGTGCTTGGGGTGACCATGGCCAAGAATCTCCACACTTCTTGAAAATGGAAAATTATAGTTTGTCTGGAAAATGATTGACAGTCTCTCAGGATACGCCAAAGCAGTGGGGGCAAAGGAGTTTCCATCAGGGTAAGTGGACATGGAAAGCTCTCTTACAAGTCTGGACCAAAGCGTGGAGATGTGGTCATGCTAGCTCACTTTTGAGGTGCTGACTCTTTCAAAACATCCTTGTTGCAGGAAAATGTGAAATAATGGATGTTATAATTCAGTTACTAAAGCATTAATGATATATCAATATTATGCAACTAAGATTCTGTATTTAACCCTGTCCTGCCCATGAACTTTAAAAAGTGTGATTTAAGTTCAGTAATTAACTAATTTCCTTTCACATGTGTAGCATAACTGATGGGATTTGTCATTGTTATTTTTTTAATTTTACTTTTTTCGTTTGTACTCACATCAAAGACATTTATAATAATGCAGCCAAAGTAGTTCAAAGTGTTATACACTTCATACAGTGTTATAGTATACAGTACTGTGGAAAAAAGAGACTGAGAAATTTATGCCTTTACTAATCTGACTAGCATCTACAAGAATTGGGTAAGATTATTAGATTGTCTGCTTTGAAGAACAAGTAGCCCCTTTTGGGTACCTTCAGATGCTCCCTTGTATTCTCCCCAAGGAGTCAGCATGTCGTCTTATTACGCAGTGATAATTTGGCAGAGGTTTTAAACTCGATGCAACCCTCCATGGTGAGAGGGACTTGTGTCCCCACCTGGAATCAAACCAGGGCCTTTTCACTTGCAAGGCAAATGATTTTTAAAAAATAAAAGGTTTTTCGACAATGTTAGATATCTAAAACACTTTTGTGCATGAAATGAGGACTGTATCTTAGCGTGTGAATTACTCTTGATACTGGTGTGTTTTTTGTGTTTCCTTGTTGCTTCTAAACTGATGACTTTCTTTGTTTTTACATTTTCCATTTCTCTGATCTCACCATCTATTTGCATTGGACTTCAGTGTGGCAACTCCAGTTCTGTCTGTAGATATTGACCAAATATAAACATGGCATTCATCATATCAGGGGTCAGTTCAATGGTTAGGTCACAAAGGTGGGTACAAACATCCCACCTCTTGTATCTAATTCTCCTGTTGCATTCTCTCCCCTGATCAATACAAATCCCACAGCCAACAGACACCCCCCTCATACACACACACACACACACACACACACACACACACACACACACACACATATACACACACCTAAAATGTGTGGAGCCTAAGAACAAGAGCTGCTTGACTGGTGGGCTCTTTCTTTTGTTTAATCAAGTCTGGCATTCTTCCTCTCAGCCTGGACCTGCTCTGTACTACAAGGGTGCAGCTCCAGTGGCTTAGGCCACTGGTGGCACCTGTCTCCTCTTCAGTGCCAGGCAGGGGAGACTGCTCTACTAGTCTTGATCCCTGTGCTAATTATTTTCAAAGCAGCTGGGATTTATATCATTCTCATACAGGCACCAGTGGCACTACAGTTCCCCTAGGAAGCAGCTTTTCTGCCTTTTCTCTCTTGTTCAGTGGGCATAGAATTCTGCCAATGACATACAGTCATGTGAAAAAGAAAGTACACCCTCGTTTGATTCTAATGTTTCACATATCAGTACATAACAGAAAATCATCCTAAAATTAGTAAATGCAACCTCAGATAAATGACAGCACATGACATTTTACACCATGTCAAAATGCAAAAGCGGTGTGGGAAAAGCTAAGCACACCCATAGTGCTTCCATAGGAATTAACTGGGTAAGTAGCAGCCAGGTGCTGTGAATTAAATGCACTTGATTAGTTGATCATCTGCAAGTGTGACCACCTCTGTAACAGCAGAGGAGCTTCATTTCAGACTCTACAGGCCTCAGTTAGCATGTTGAATGTGAAAGTTAATGACAGCAGAAATAGACTTCCAAGACTTCCGGAGCAATTTCATTTGGACAGATGAGTCCAAAGTGGAGATGTTTGTCCATAATGCACGGTACCCCATACCACCTGTGGCAAAAACCAAACACAGCATATCTGCACAAATGCCTCATACCACCTGTTACAATGATGAAGGGGTGATGCTATGCGCTTGTTTAACAGCCACAGGACCTGGAACTTTGTAGTCACTGAGTTGACCATGAACTCATTTGCATACCAAAGTATTCTAAAGTCAAATGAGAATCCTTTCGTCCAGCAGCTAAAGCTTGGCTGAAATTGGGTCATGCAATGGGACAAAGATCCCAAGCACACCAGCAAATCTACAACAGAATGGTGGATAAAGAAAAGAATAAAGGTGTTGTAATGGCCCAGTCAAAGTCCAGACCTCAATCCAAGAGTCAGCCACAGTGATGTGACAGACTGATAAAGTTATACAGAAAATATTACTTCAAGTTATAACTGCTAAATGTGGTTCTACAAACTATTCACTCATGGGATGTACCTATTTTTTCCACACACTGCATCTGCATTTAGCTTCCATTTCTGGTAAATAAAGAATTACACTGTGTGAAATGCCATGTGTTGTTCTTCATCTGAGCTTGTATTTAAATATTTTTAGAACCAGCCAAGGACCAGATTGTTTTATGTCCTAATAAGTAAAATAAAACAAAGAGGGTATACTTTCTTTTTCACATGAAGTAGTGCTCAGGCACTACCAGAAATCCCAACTTAGGTTGCTGTTTTTTCAGTAACGGACAAGCCTTTCTCCAGTGGCACAGTATCGCAGTTGTTAGTGCTGTCGCCTCAGTCTGGGGCCTATTTGTGTGAAGTTTGTATGAAAAGCAGAAAAAAAGAGTATGATTCTAGAAAATGGATTTGCAGTATATCATTTAATTATTATCTTTGTAAGCCAATATAAAATCAAAGTCATTTCCATTATTTGGAATTAGCCCATACTCTTCCCACGCTGTCGCCACATCCAGGATGTAAAGCCTGCCCATTTTTAAATAGGTGAAATATGTTGGTTCAGCAGACCATAAAACACACAGAAACTTGAACTGTGACCTTTCCACATACAGTAGTCTTTTCTCTTCTCTCTTTGTTTTATGCAGAATTCAATCTGGATCATTAATTTTATAGTCTCCTTGAGGCCGTGTTCCTACTTTGATGTTTTCTGATACACCGCACTTAACATTCCACATGTATTTCTCGCCACTCTCTAGATTGACATGACTGGCAAATAAGTTATATCCCCAGTACCACATGCTTATCTAAATGCTGAGCAAAATAAGGAAAAGGCATGCATTCCTGGCTCCATGCCAGTACACCATGTAGCTCAAGTCTCCATTTGGTGATGTTTTTTGAAGCATGAAGCCAGCTTAGTGTGGCCAGAGTGCTTTTGCCTTGGGCAGCACAGATGCAGCCACACCTACAGAATATAATGGACCAAAGGACAAATGTTCAGTAATATGGTGCAAGGAAGCTCCTTCTTGTTCTGTGGCAAATGTAGAATACTTTGGTTTCCTTTCCTGCTAATTGTACAGTCAGTACCTTTTATAATATCCCAGACATGAACTGCATAGAAATAAAAATAAAAAAAATTAAGTCAAACTGAAATTTAAAGTCTCTTCAAACAGAAAATGTCACATTGCACGCATGTGTGTGTGTGTGAGTGTGAGAGAGACAGAGAAAGAGAGAGAGAGAGAGAGAGAGAGAGTGAAATATGCATACACATTTTATCCATTGTTTTAAATCCATCTGGCCCTTCCATAAATACGTAAAGACATGTTTGTCTCTAAAAGATCAACTGGCAGTGGTGCTGTTGCTCCTTATTGGTTGCAGGTAAAAGAAGTCTTAAAGTTATTCACTCTGAATCCCAAAGGGATCCTAGAAAAACAAACCACCATGTTTGACCTTTGCAGAGACTCTTGTAGCAACAGGCTCTTCTTACAACTCATATCAGCTTCCATTGAAGCACAAACAAAGACTCAGTAATAGTAACCAAATAGACAAACTGAGCAGAAGTCTGGCATGGATTAGGGAACATGAATATGAGGTGGATACAAACTTTATATTATCATTATAACCAAGCCCATAACAAGTATTTGTGGCCTGTTAGTATCACTGAATTGATCTTTTTCATTAAAAGCTACATATTTTGGGTAAACTCTGATCAATAAAAGCTCACATTTGCCATTCAAAGTCACAACCTTCCACAGTGACATAGGAGAGGATGGTACTGCCAGGGGAGTAGCCCATTACAACTGATTTTATAAATATTTAGGCTTAGCCACATTAAGCTGATTTTGGTACTTTACTCTGCTGGTCTGCCGTGAACACTTGAGTATAAATCAGCTTAATTTGTTCTGTGCCACTCCGCGTGAGTTTTACATTCTCCTAAGATAATATAAATGCTGATTTTGCTGTTATGTCATCATGCATTCCTTTTTATTTAATAAGATATTCCTTCATTTTATGAGCATTAATGACTGACAACCATTTCTTAGAATTTGATCTGCTGTTTTGTGAGCCTCTGAATAGAAAGAAAGGCTTCCATCATCAAATAGGAAAGAGACTCAGAGCAGATCTATGAAAATAGACGTGAGAAGCAAAGACCTGAGAAATCCTGGCAGTTGAGAGTTATGGGTGGGTAAGAATCCAATACCAGGTTCTTGTGGTGAGACAGCGGAGATGTTGTGGTCAAGGGCTAGGCCAGGCTCTCTGGGTGAAGAGTAGTGATCCTTGTGGTTGAATGAAAGAGCAATTACTGGAAGATTAAAAAGGCCTTCAAGAGAAAACATGATCAGCATTATAAAGAGCTGAAATAGAGAAGTTTGTTTTTCCACTGAATGCTTTGCTCCATTTTAGATTTTAGACATATTTGTGGAGCTCAGTCAAAAAAGGGGTTGCAGACAAGAAGACTGTGGTTCATCTTTAACCCCTGGTCTCAAGGTGCTGGCTTTGACCACACTATGAAAGTATACAGTTTACCCAAGTGAGTATTTCATACCAAGAACCTGACATCAAGTACAATAGAAGTTGAAATAGATTTCACAAGGTAAGTTGAAACGTTGGCTTGCTGGTGGCGCTGCATTTAAACACCAGAATAATCTTAATAATCGAAATCATTAAATCATTTTGTATACTAAGCATGGCAATATATTCATGTGAAAAAGTATACCTTCATTCAGTTCTATAGCTTTACATATCAGAACTGCATGTAAAAAATAAAAAATCTGATCTTGAGCAGGCTCTAAAATTATTTAAATCTAGCCTTAGACGTCAAACAATACACAACAGACTTCACTGTGTAATAGTCATTTCACAAAAGCCAAAGCCAAAATGCAGAAGTCATGTCTGAAAAACTAAGACTATCCCTTGATTCAATAGCTTGTAGAACCACCTTTACCAGGAATAATTTTAAATACTTGTTTTCTGTATAAATTTATCAGTCTTTTACATTATTGTGAAGGAATTTTGGCCCACTCTTCTTTACAGCATTGCTTCAGTTCATTGGGGTTTATGTGCATTTGTTTATGTATTGTTCTCTCACTGTCCTGCTGCAGCATTTCAATCAGGATGGGGTCTAGACTTTAACTGGGCCACTGTAATATCTTAGGTCTCCTTTTTCAGCCATTCTGTTGTAGTTATGTTGGTGTGCTTGGAATCTTTGTCCTATTGCATGACCCGATTTTAGCCAAGATTTAGCTGCTGGATGCATGGGTTCACATTTGACTCTAGAATACTTTGGTATACAGAGGAGTTCATGGCTGACTAACTGAATGCAAGATGCCCAGGTCCGGTGGCTGCTAAACAAGCCCAAGTCACCCCTCCACCATCGTGCCTGACAGGTGGTATGAGGTGTTTGTCCTGATATGCTGTGTTTGATTTTTGCCAAATATGGCACTGTGCATTATAGCAAATATCTCCACTCTGGTCTCATCTGTCTGAAGGACATTGTTCCAGAATTCCTGTGGTTTGTTCATATGCAGATTTATTAACCAAAGCTGTGCTACCATATTCTGTTCAGAGAGAAGAGGCATTCTCCAGTCAACCTTTCCAAATTAGCCATAGTTGTTCAGACTTTTTCTAATTGTACTGTCATGAACTTTAACATTTACATACTAACTGAGGCCTATAGAGTCTGAAATGTAACTTTTTTTTTTACAGTTTCTTTGAGCATTGAACAGTGTGACCTCTGGGTGAATTTCTTCTTCTTCTTCTTCTTCTTCTTCTTCTGTCACACCAGCCCTCTGCATATCAGAATCAGAATGCTTTATTAATCCCTTCACTTCATCCATGAACCTTCTCTGTGGTCTTCCTCTCCTCCTCCTGCCGGAAAGCTCCATTTTAATCATCCTTTGTCCAACATATCCATTATCCCTTGTCTGCACATGCCCAGACTGTCTCAACCTTGCCTCTCTCAACCTCGCCTGTCTCCAAATCATTCAACCTGAGCTGATGTACTCATTCCTATTCCTGTCCATCCTGGTCATTCCCATTGAAAATTTCAGCATCTTCAATTCTGCCACCTCTAGCTCCGCCTCCTGTTTTTTCGTCAGTGCCACCGTCTCCAAATCATACATCATAGCAGGTCTCTCTTTAAACCTTTCCTTTCACTCTTGCTGCTATCCTTCTGTTACAAAGCACACCTGACACTCGTCTCCGCCCACTCTACCCCAGCTGCATTCTCTTCTTTCGTTGCTCTTCTTTTCCATTACTTTGGATGGTTGACCCTAAGCTCATCCACCTTCACTATCACTACTCCTTTCATCTTCACCATTCCACCTGCCTCCCTCTTATTCACACACATGTATTCTGTCTTGCTCCAACTTTCATTTGTGTTCTCTTCAATGCAAGACTTCCCTATACAATACCACAGTTCCTGCCTTGGCACCCTATCATATGCCTTCTCTGGATCCGCAAAGACACTGTTTAACATCTTTTGACCTTCTCTATACTCTCTAAAATACTCTAAACATCACATCTGTAGTACTCCTTCTCTCAGAAAGCCATACTACTGCTCACTTACCATCATCTCTCTTCTTAACCCAGCTTCAATAACTACTTCCTGTATCTCAGCTCTTTAGAATAACAGAATTCAAATTGTTTGAAAATGGTCTCATAATCCTTCCCAGTGTGATAGGCAGCAACAGTTGCTTCTCTGAGATCATTGCCAATGTCTTTCTTCTTTGGCAGTGTGTCAACACTCAACCTGAAAGACTCAGACCAGCAAACTACCAAAACTTCTTATAGAGGTGGTCACACTTTGTTATTAGTGAAAAATTAATCAAGTGCATTTGATTAGCAGCACCTGTCTGCTATATACCCTCTTAATTCCTATGGAAGCAGTAATGGTGTACTTAAAGTTTCACACACTTCTTTTGGCTTAGTTTGTGTTGACTAAATAATGACTCTGTGTAAAATTTCATGTGTTCTTGTTCATCTGAGGTTGTACTTACCTCATTTTAAGACCCGCTAAGGACCAGAGGATTTTTTTTATTATGTGCTGATACATAAAATTGTAGAACTGAAAATGGGTGTACTCTTTTTTCACACAACTGTATTTGTTGAGATGTTTCACTGTGGATCAAAAGGTCAGATCAGCAAACATATAGTCAGCCCTATAGCCGTGTCACTAGCATAGCTAAAATCATCACTTTGGAATCAAATATTGCATGTTTGTCTTTCTGCAAAAAAGACAGCCAAAATATTTACAGTGATACCCATCAAAGGCCCCTCCTTTTTTGTGCATCAGCGCCGTGATTTGATCTGCAGAGAGCCTATTACTCTCGCTACCCTCTCCTTCACTGAACCTACTATCTTGGGCAAAATTCTTAACACAGCCAATGACAAGCTGGTCACACAAGTATTATGTTTTATGTTTTCCCCATTGCTGTCTAATGTTTCACATTGAGGTTGGGACCATCAAGAAAACTACAGCTCACAAAAGAATGGGCCCATTGATTCTCAGAGGAATAATTTTAGTGGAGGGAGTATTTAGCACAGGCCCAGCTAGGGAGAGCTATTAGCTGCTTCTCCAGCTCTGTGATCCATGACTGGAGAGGCTCAGTGTGAGGAGAGAAAGAGGACCCTCACCTGGCACTACAGCCACACTTGTTTCACCATGCAGCCAGTGAGCAGAAGTCATGTTTCATGCCTTTTCTGTCATAAAAAATATGGCTTTAGTGCCATGTTTTTTATCTGAAGGAACAAATAAACAATGCTTTTGATTTCCAAAATAACATTAAAACAATTTTATCTGGTGATAAAATGGTGCAGAAAAAACATTGGAAATGGTCTGTTGCACCTGAATAGCATACTTGCAGAGATATGAATTAAACATAGTTACTGTCTGGGAAATGAGCACATTTCTTTCTGTGTATAAACCAACCATCTGAGATTGGGTCTGAATTCCGTGTTCTCAGGAGAAACCAAAGTGGTCCATCATTACCTCCTCCACACTCCCCCCTTTCCCATTTCAGCACCACACTGAGCTAAGATATCAGCTAACACATTATCCTCTTAGCCCAGGAGACTGATAGCCAGAGCGGGCTTCGAGCCAGGAGCAGCCACACAGGTCAGGGAATAAAACTGGCATCACTGTTACTGCAACAGTAAATTTAACACAGATCAGATATTGCTCACTTGTTGATCTACTGAACAGTTGCACAGTATGCAGGTTGAACATTTTTTGTTAAAAAAAACTGCTTTGTTTTCAGTTATATGTGCAGTATTTAGCTACCTCTTAAACATCTGACTTTTGGATTCAATCATTACTTTTTTTGGGTCTATAAGAGCAGTAAATATTTGAATAAGTTAGGAGTGAGATGATGACTTTAAAGCAGAAATGCATGTGCTACAAAATGTGTTTTTCTGGTATTTACTCATAGATATGAGCATCACTCTGCCCCTTGTAAGGTTACCACAACAGCAAGAGCATCAGTATCAGCGAGTAACATCAAACCATTATCCCAATATCACTACATATCAAGTGACATTATCCTGTCTGTGTTGCCCACTATGACTGGCTTTTCCAAGACTATTTGATTGTATTTCTTGGCTCAGACATCTCTGGGTCAACAGAGGAAGCCAAACCCACCAGGTTTTTATGATTAAGTGGACATAGTCAGGAGGTTTTTATTCCAGAAAGCTTGCCAAGTCATTTTATATCACTACAACAAGCCAAAAACCGAACATATGAAATTACATTATTAGCTGTCAGTGTAAAAGAAATAAAAGCCTGTAAGAGTTGAGAGATGTTTTACAAGCAAATCTGGCATTTCTCAGGCACTGTGTTTTTATCATAGCTCAGAGGCATTTTATGTAATAGCTCAAGCCCTTAAACTGAGATGTCAAGCAGCTAAAAAACATTACAGCAGCCCCACATGCTGGCAGTATCCCAAGATGCACCTGCATTGTCAATTACTTATTGCGAACACTTTTCTCTGCTAATCCAGACACCTGCTGTGCATTAATCTGTAATGGTCTCTGCTGCCGGTTATTTCCAGTTAACAAGACAGCATTTGATTGCCACACCTTTCCCACCCGCCACTCAGGACCATGAAACTCAGTCTCCACTGTAAATGGTCACATGCTCAGCTTAACTAATAACCAACTGATACCTGTCACAGAGTGTGCAGTTTGGGGCTCTGAGGGGAAAGCCAGGAAGGTGGCAGATCCGCTTCACATGAATTTGCCTTTTTGGCAGCAGCATCGTCAGCTTGAATGAAACTGAATACCTCCATACAGCTTCACTGGAAGGTTACAGTGTTTCTGGATGTGGTCCATGGGTCTGGTCCTCGCCAGCCACCTTCTTCACCATCCACACAGTGATGTCATTATTCCCTGTATTCACAACCAAGAGCTGGCCACAGATTAAAAGCAATCACGCTCTGAACTGCATGCTCACATTCTAATTACCTCCAGTTTTCAAACACCACTAAGCTCAGCAGGCTTTTTGCTTTGTCACATGTAATTCGAATTAGCAGTTTTAGGCAGTTTGAGTGGAACTTAATATTTAGTATTAAATAAAGTTAATATAAAAATCTCATCAAAAGTGATGACACGACTGGCTTTTTCATTAAATTATATCTGATTTCTTGTTTTAAATTCATGAAAGTTCTGCAGGGATACTGAGTGAGATTTTTTTTTAAAAACAAAACAAAAAAAACTTGAACAGCACACTGCTGAGGAACGTGTAGCTCAGCAAGATCTCCAATGAACAGCTGCGCACTCTTACAGGAATCAACACATTAGTCTATGTGACTAGTATGAACATTTCACTCAAATGTCATAGGTCATTTTACAGAAAATACACCTGTTTCTTAATTAATTGTGTTTTTTGGCTACACTAACAAGTGGTTGGCCAAAGCATGCTGCATCAGCAAAATGTTTAATATGTTTTTAAAGGGGTTGACTCCTGACAGTAAATTATTCCATTAAAAGAATGTCTCACTTCTCTGAATCATAGTGGTAATGTGATGCACTAAAACACACACACACACACACACACACACACACACACAGAACTACCGGAGTGGAATAATTATTGATCTGACTGTATTATAGTTCCAAGTCTCAGCTGTAACTTGAGAAGGTTTATGTCACTACTGAAAGATTTGTGTGGGAAGTATAACCTTGGATACTTCACTGCACTCCCTGATCACTTTATATACATCTTGCTTGTACTAGTTTGGGGCCACCTTTGCCTTCAGAAATGCCTTAAGAACTGCTGTAGCATTTAAACGACACTCAGTTGGTATTAAAAGCTCCTAAGTGTATGCAACGCGCATGCAAGTGTGCAGCTTAGAGGGAACGTTGGCATCTGGCATAAAATCTTTGCCAAATTAAATATATTAATAATATGACTTTAACACTGGATCGGTCGCAGCCCGGGTTAACAACGACTACCTCCAGTGCCGTTAGCCAACAGGGTGCTGGTGAAAACTATGCTACTGTTGACCGAAGACAAAGGAGGAGGAGAGGGGGAAAGCATGTTAAAAGACAGAGAGAGAGAAGGAAAGGTAGGAGGTCGGAGGTGAGAGAAGGGACTTTAAATGTAGGGACTATGACTGGTAAAGGGAGAAAGCTGGCTCATATGATAGAGAGAAGGAAGTTAGATATATTGTGTGTGCAAGAGACCAGGTGAAAGGGAAGCAAGGCCAGGAACACTGGAGGTGGATTCAAACTGTTCAACCATGGTGTAGATAGGAAGAAGAATGGAGTAGGGGTAATCTTGAAGGAAGACTATGTGAAACATGTTCTGGAGGTGAAGAGAGTGTCAGACAGAATTATGACTTTGAGGCTTGAAATTGAAGGTGTGATGCTGAAAGCTGTTAGTGCATATACCCCACAAGTTGGATGCCAGTTAGAAGAGAAAGAGGAATTCTGGAGTAAGTTGGATGAAGTGGTAGAGAGTATTCCCAGAGGAGAGAAAGTTATGATTGGAGCAGACTTCAATGGACATGTACGTGAAGGGAACAGAGGGGATGAGGAGGCTTTGGGTAGGTATGGTGTCAAGGAGAGGAATGTGGAGGGACAGATCATAAGTTTTGCAAAAAAAGGCAGAAATGACTGTAGTGAACATAGATTTCAAGAAGAGAGGTACATAGGGTGACCTACAAGAGTGGAGGAAGGTGCACAAAGGTGGACTATATCTTATATAGGAGGTAGTGTCAGGGGAAAATGTTGCTAGACAGCATTGAATAGTGGTCTGTAGGATGACTTTGGAAAGCAAGAAGAAGAAGAAGAAGCAAGTGTAGAGCCAAGGATTAAATGGTGGAAGTTGAGGAAGGAAGAATATTTTGCAGAGTTCAAGGAGGAGTTGAGACAGGCTCTGGGTGGTAATGACAAGTTACTAGATGACTGGGAAAGTGCAGCTGAGGTGGTGAGGGAAACGGGCAAGAAAGCATTTGATGTGTCCTCTGGACAGAGGACAGAAGACAAGGAGACCTAGTGGTGGAAGGAGAAAGTACAGGAAAGTATTCAAGGGAAGAGGCTAGCAACAAAAAAGTGGGACAGTTAGTGAGATGAAGAAAGTAGACAGGAGTACTGGGAGTCTAGGTACACAGCAAGGAGAGAAGTGGTCAAGGCAAAGGAAAAGACTTCTAGTGAGTTATATGAGAGGCTGGACACCAAGGAAGGAGAGAAGGACTTGTATTGATCGGCTATACAGAGAGACCATGCCAGAAAGGATGTGCAGTAGGTTAGGTTGATTAAGACTAGAGATGGAAATGTACTAATGAAGGGAGTGTGAGTGAAGAGAGTGTGCCGAGAAGAGGGAAGGAGTACTTTGAGAAGCTGTTGAATGAGGAAAATGAGATTTAGAGAAAGGAGGACAGATGGAGGAAAGATAGTAAATCAGGACGTGCAGAATATTAGTAAGGGGGAAGTGAGGGCAGCTATGAAGAGGATGAAGAGTGGAAAGGCAGTTGGTCCAGATGACATACCAGTGGAGGTATGGAGATGATAGAAGAGAGGGCAGTGGACATTTTAACATGTTCTTAGAGAATGAGAGAATGCCTGAGGAATGGAGAAGAAGTGCACTGGTACAGATCTTCAAGAATAAGGGTGATGTGCAGAGCTGCAGTAACTACAGAGGAATCAAGTTGATAAGCCATACCATGAAGATATGGCAAAGAGTTGCTGAAGCTAGGTTAAGAAGAGAGGTGACCATCAGCGAGCAGCAGTATGGCTTCATGCTGAGAAAAAGTACAACAGATGCAATGTTTGCTTTGAGAGTGTTGATGGAGAAGTATAGAGAAGGTCAGAAGGAGTTGCACTGTGTCTTTGTGGATCTTGAGAAAGCATATGATAGGGTGCCAAGAGAGGAACTGTGGAATTGTATGAGGAAGTCAGGAGTGGACACAGAAGTATGTGAAGGTGGTACAGGACATGTATGAGGACAGTGAGACAGTGGTGAGGTGTGCAGTAGGAGTGACAGATGGGTTCAAGGTGGGGGTGGGATTACATCAAGGATCAGCTCTGAGTCCCTTCTTATTTGTAATGATGATAGCCAGGTTGACAGATGAGGTCAGGCAGGAGTCTCCGTGGGCTATGATGTCGCGCAGACGACATTGTGATCTGTAGTGAGAGTAGGGAGGAGGTGGAAGAGAGCCTGGTGGGGTGGAGGTATGCACTGGAGAGAAGAGGAATGAATATCATGAGAAGCAAGACAGAGAACATGTGTATAAACGAGAGGGAGGCAGGTGGAACTGTGAAGATGCAAGGAGTAGAGGTGGTGAAGGTGGATGAGTTTAGATA
>VUQH01087231.1:0-27609 GCA_015106775.1 Etroplus canarensis
TCAGTTTGTTGATCTGTTGACCATCAACTTTTGTGCAGCAGCAACCACAGCCTCCCAGACTCTGTTCAGAGAGGTGGACTGTTTTCCTTCACTGTTCATCTCACGTTTAAGAAGGGCCCACAAGTTCTCAATAGGGTTTAGGTCAGGTGAGGAAGGGGGCCATGTCATTACTCTTTCATCTTTAAGGCCTTTACTGGCTAGCCATGCAGTGGAGGACTTTGATGCATGAGATGGAGCATTGTCCTGCATAAAAATCATGGTCTTCTTGAAAGATGCAGACTTTTTCCTGGACCACTGCATGAAGAGAGTGTCTTCTAGAAACTGGCTGTAGGTTTGGGAGTTGAGTTTGAGTCCATCTTCAACCTGAAAAGGTCCAACAAGCTCATCTTTAGTAATTCCAGCCCATACCAGCACCCCACCTCCACCTTGTTGGCGTCTAGGTTGGAGTGGAGCTCTGTTCCCATTGCTGATCCAGCCACGGGTCCATCCATCTGGTCCATCAAGAGTCTCTCTCATCTCATCAGTCCATCAAACCTTTGAAAAAAGATGTGTCTTCACATATTTTTTGGTCCAGTCTTGGTGTTTCAGTTTGTGTCTTGTTCAGTGGTGGTTGGGTTTCAGCCTTTCTTACCTTGGCCATGTCGCTGAGCGCTGAACACCTTGTACTTCTGGACACTCCAGGTGGGTTGCAGTTCTGGAATATGACAGCACTGAAGGATAATGGCTTCCTGGTGTCTTCACGTTTCATTGACTTAAATCCAAGTCATTCAAGTTCATACAGCTCGGATTCGGAAAGTATGCATAAAAATGACAATATGGTCAAAATACTTACTTGCTGAATAATTGTGCATACAGTGTAGTGAGTCCTATATTACATTTAACCTGTTGTTACTATATTTATTGTTTTAAACAAGTTATGAAAACATTATTGAATATATCACTGACAAATATGTCACATCAGGCCTTTAGCCTTAACATAGTCTTTGAAAACCTGCTGTGTCATATTTGTCACAATAACAAAAACAGTTATAAGCCACAGAAAAACTTTAGCTCTTTTAATTATTTTGAACTAATATAAGCTCTATTTTTTAAATTTGATTACATTTGAACAAATATAAACAAAAACTAATAACCTGTTCTTAATGAAGTGTATTACAAACCCATTTTTGTATATTGATAATAAAAAAAAACATTTACAACTGGGCTTGGATCAATGTAATTGTTTTACTTTCAGAATGCACTGGAGATTATTTTGGGAGATGACAGTGAGTTTGAGGGATGTGAAGATAGTTCAATAAAGACCTTTAAGACCCTAATTACACTCCAAACAATTAAGACATGGAAAGTGATGAGTCAATCAAATGATTTGGATGAAGTACCACAACAAAACATGAACCCAGGGCAGCAAAATACAACTATCTCAGGAAATGAACAAGGAACTGTCCAAGGAAAAAAACAATTTTGCTGGAGAAAGAAACCTTTTGAAGCCCCTGAGTGCATATTCAAGGACCTAAGCGTCATTCCACTAGACAATCTTGTTATTCCCCTAGAGTATTTTAGAAAGTTCATAACACTAGAAATGCTTGAATTACTGAAGGAACAAACTAATTTGTACAGTGTACAAAAATTGGAATATCACAATAACATTAACACCATGTTAAGGAACTGGAAGTACGGACTGGCCTTTACCTGTGCATGGGTTTTTGCCAACTGCCAGGAAATCGCACCTATTGGGAAACCCATGAGAGGTGTCCCATGGTCACAAAACCATTTACAACAACTGCTGCTCGCATCTCTGCATTTCACTGACAGCACTCATTTGTCAAAGAGGCAGACCAAAGATAAGTGTTTGAAGATCTGTCTATGGCTTTCTAAGTCCAGTGTTTCATAAGCAATGCCTGGATATCACTCCAGAAGAGCACAACTCTATTGATGAGCAAACAGCATACTTCAGAGGGACATGTAGCCCAATAAGACAGTACTGTATGTGAAGGACAAGCCTCACCCTTGGAGATTAAAAGTTTGAGGCCACTGTTCCTCCACTGGAATCCTCTGATTTTATGGTATATAAAGGTGACACTGGAAAAAAAACGCCCTTGGCATGAGGTGATGTTGTTGCCAAGCTGTGGGAACATGGCGTAGCATCGCTGGGCTGGTTGTTGGCTTGAAGTTGAGAAAATCTCTTATCTGTTGATGACAGGGTGGAGAAAGCATGGTCATTGTCAAGTGGCACAACAACAAACCTGTTACAGCCCAGATCTCAACCCAAGTGAGAATCTGTGGCATGATTTAAAGATTGCTGTACACCAGCAGAACCCATTCAACTTGAAGGAGCTGGAGCAGTTTTACTTTGAAGAATGAGCAGAAATCCCAGTGGCTGGATGTGCCAAGCTCATAGAGACATACCCTAAGAGATTTGCAGCTGTAATTCCTGCAAAAGGTTGCTCTTCCAAATACAGATTTTTTTGTTTTGTTAATAATAATAATAATAATAATAAACAGTTTGAGAACTTTTAGAGTTTTTTTAGAGATTTTTTTTTTTCCACATCATCAATTTGGACTATTTTGTGTAGCTCCATTACATTAAAAATCTATTTAAAATACATAGAAACTTTCAAAGGGCAGGAATACTTCTAAAGAGCCCGTGTCACACCTTGACGATTTAACAAGCATATGTCAACATAGGAAAAAAAACTGCAAATACGCCAGCATACGTCAATTAAGTTCGAGGGAAGTTTTCTATAAGTTAAGAGCATACTAAAGTATGCCGTTTACGTCGTAGTATGGCAAGGTCACTGGACAATTTTGAGCATGCACAAAATTTATGACGTTTGCCAGCGTATGGCCCACATACAAGAACCATATGTTGCAGGTACTTTATGCAATCAGAGACTTACGTTACTTATATGTCAAAATACGTGGAGATAATGTCTAGTGTAACCAAAACGTATTAATAACCTATGAGTAACATGTTTTTAACATATGTGTAACATATATCAAACTTACCTCCAACACATATTGCCATTTATAAACGTATGTGACTTGATCCAGTTGTACTGAACGTGTTTCTAAAGCCCCTGTCACACCATGATGATTTAACATGCATATTCCGGCGTAGGAAAAAAAAAAAAACGCAAATACGTCAATTATGTTCTAGGGAAGTATTCTAGTAGTAAAGAGCATGGATAATTGAGGTAGTACGGCAAGGTTGCAGGAAAGTTTTGAGCATGCACAAAACCTCCGACGCTTGCCAGCCGTATGACTCTTACATCTCGCATACGAGGACCATATGTTGTAAGTACTTAATGCAATCAAAGACTCACATTACTCATGTCGAAATAAGTGGAGGTATCAAAAACATATTAATAACTATGAGTAATGTGTTTTTAACATATGTGACACATAATACAAACATACCTCCAATGCATATTGTTGTCTGTAAATGTATTTGATGTGATCCAGTCGAACTGAACGTTTCCTACACAGCTGCCGAATAATTGCTTATGTGGTGCATTTAAGGGGAGTGGTATAAATGCACTTCAAGGTGTGAATGCAGGTAGGACGCTAGAAAATTTGTTATGTATATGTCCATTTAACATAATTGTTCCAGCGTTTGAAGGGAATTTGAATGCGTCGGCTTGTTATGTTCTGCCGGCATTCACAACTTGAAGCCCATTTATACCACTCCCCTAAACACACCACAGCAACAATTATTCAGAAACTGTGTTAGAAACATGTTCAGTTCGACTGGATCATGTCAAATATGTCTACAAATGGCAATATGTGTTGGAGGTATGTTTGATAAGTGTCACACTTATGTTAAAAACATGTTAGTCATAGGTTATTAATACATTTTGGTTACACTAGATATTATCCCCACGCATTTCGACATGCAAGTAACGTGAGTCTCAGTATATAAAATACCTGCACCATATGGTTCTTGTATGTGGGACATATGAGCCATACGCTGGCAAACGCTGGAAAGTTTGTGCATGCTCAAAATTTTCCAGCCACCTCGCCGTACTACCACGTATACCTACTTCAGCATGCTCTTAACTTATAGAAAACTTCCCTAGAACTTAATTGACATACGCCAGCGTATTTGCAGTTTTTTTCCTATGTCGGCATACGCTTGTTAAATCATCAAGGTGTGACAGGGGCTTAACTTATAGTTACCACATAATGCCGTATTTGCTGAGAGTAGGTGTCGGCCTCGGTCTCTCTCTTTCTCGCTGTCTCTCACCTGTCTGGTACCTGGCTCCCGGAGTTCCCTACAGCTGACAGCAATCTGCAGACTCAGTCGCCACCATTCACCTCCTCCTATATTAAATACAAGACCAGACCATTCAGTTTCCTCTTTCTCCTCCAGATTCTGTCTTCCTCTGACTTTTTGCCTGCAGTAACTCCAAGGCTTGAGACTGAGTACAATCTTTTATTACTTCAGAGACTGTAAGCATTGCTTCTCGCGTGGCGCTTAGAGCCTATGTTGTTTTCTGTTTGGACCTGTTTCAGTGACTCTTTAGCCACTTGCCTTTAGTTTCCGTTTTGTAGTGATTGGTGTTATTTCTTTGGAGTCTTTGTTAGCTTGTTAGCTTAGCAGCTATTGCTGCTAGCCCTTGTGTTATTACTTCAATCCTGTGTTTGTCAACCTTAGTTTTGTTTCAATTCTAGTCCTTTCATGCGTTTGAAGCTAACCTCGGTTGCACTGGTTTTCTCTTGGTGTCATCAATTAAAGCCTTTGTCAACTCGCTTTCTTGTGTACCTGAGTATGAGTCTGTAAATAAATAAATTATTAAATTATGACAGTTCTTCCAGTTTTTCCTTTGGCACGATGGTGATGTTGCAATGTTATGGTGATGCTGATACTGCGAATAGACTTCAACACACTATGTGTAAATTGTGGAAGCCAGCAACACACTAAGCATTCCTTGGTAAAAGTTATCTATAAGTTATTGAAACAGTCTATATAATTTATAAACACGTTATGTATACGTCTGTATTTTTTTTTAAAAAACAGCACGGTGATGCAGTGGTTAGCACTGTTGCCTCACAGCAAGAGGGTCTGGGTTCAAATCCAACAGCCGGCTACCTTAGGCCTTTCTGTGCGGAGTTTGCAGGTTCTCTCCAGGTCCTCTGGCTTCCTCCCACAGTCCAAAGAAATTCAAAGCGGCTTAGGTTAACTGGCAATTCTAAATTGACCATAGGGAATGTGAATGTGCGCGTGAATGGTTGCTTGTCTCTCTGTGTTGGCTCTGTGACAGACTGGCGACTCCGCCCTACGCCCAATTACAGCTGGAATGGGCTCCAGCACCCCCTGTGACCCTGAACTGCATAAGCGGAAGATAATGTCATGGTCCTCTCCTCCTGGTCAGGCCTGCCAGGTGTGTGTGTATGTGTACCCACATCCCGCATCATGACAGATAATGAATGAAATCAACTTAGTTATGAAAGCATTTTAGAGAAATTTTGATGCCTCGGCATACGCTGGTTAAATCATCAAGTTGTGACAGGGGCTTAAGTCACTGCAAAAAGTATTTATAGAAAATATTTATCCAAGTTAGTGCTTACTATGATTGGTCCATTAAAAGAAGAAATCTGACTATAATTGATCAGCTTGTTTAAAATTTTCTGACTGAAGACCATAATATGTGATTCACTTCAATGTATTTAAATTACTCAGTGATTCCTTTTGTGTGTATACAAATGCCTGCTTTTGTTACATTTCTCCCTCAGGTTTTATATTTTAATTATAAAGAAGGAGATGTCAGAGAGTGGAAATGTAACAAATTTTGTTTCCTTGGTTTAAGCAATGCTTCTTTCAATCACCAGCTGCAGCTAAAGTCCTTCATTAAGTTATTGTGAACCTAGTGCCAGTGCAGCACTGTGGTTTTATTGGGCAGCTCTTGAAGTGGGTTTCTGAAAGAAGAAAAGGTCAGAGAAACAGTGCTTCGTGGCTGGTTAGTTCAGATTGTTTTTGTGACCTTGTCCTGTGGATAGAGTAGTCCATCAGCAATATGCAGCTCACGCAAGACAAGCTTCCTCGATTCCTCTTCATATCGCTCTCTATCAGCATTCTTTCCTGTTAACTTTTTTCTGTATATTATCATTAATTGTCAAATAATTTTCTCAGATGAATTTAATTTCCTATTATACCCTTGTATAATAGGAAATTTATATAATAGAAATGTTTCCTACTTTTTCCACTTGTCAATTTCCTAAACCCTCTTCACAATAAAAGCTATTCTTGTCTATTTTGTCCTTTCCTTTACTTATATCTTCCCTTTTCCTCTCTAAGTTTTTCAATATTACCCTCTTCTCACCCACTTGTCTCACAATGCCAGATCCTGTGGCTCTTCCCTAAAGAACACAAGGCAGCAAAGTCAAGAGATTATAGTTTTGTTAAATGGTTCTTAAATTCAGACAACAAAGCTTCTGTTCTGTTTTACTCACACTAAGGTGCAGAAAGAAAACAAATACAGCAGCTATTTTTGCATAATAGTTTATTTGGTGGAGGTATGCACTGGAGAGAATAGGAATGAAAGTCAGTAGAAGCAAGACAGAATACGTGTGTGAATGAGAGGGAGGCAGGTGGAATGGTGAAGATGCAAGGAGTAGAGGAAGTGAAGGTGAGTGAGTTTAAATGCCTGGGGTCAACCATCCTAAGCAACAGCCAGAGCACAAGAGAGGTGAAGCGGAGAGAGGCAGGATGGAGTGGGTGGAGACAAGGGTCAGGGGTGCTTTGTGACAGAAGGATAGCAGAATGAATGAAAGGGAAGTTTACAAGACAGTTTGGAGACGATGGAACTGACAAAAGAAAGGAGGTGGAGCTGGTTGTGGTAGGATTAAAGATGTTGAGATTTTCACTGGGAGTGACCAGGATGGACAGGACTGAAAATTTGTACATCAGAGGGACAGCGTGGGTTGACCGGTTTGAAGAGAAACTAAGAAAGGCAAAGACGGTTTGGACATGTGCAGAGAAGGAATAGTGGATATATTGGAAAAAAGGGTATTGAAGATGGAGCTGCCAGGCAGAAGGAAAAGATAAAGACCACAGAGAAGGTTGATGGATACAGTGAAGGAGGACATGCACAGGGTTGGTGTGAGGGAAGAGGATTGAAGAATTGGAAATGGACATCTTTCCAAAATTGCCGAAAAGCCTACAGCGCCACTGAAGAAGCTGCAGGAATTTTTGCAAAGTACCAGTTGTTTAATACATGTATTACAACAATCTTCCATATCCTCCATATGTCTCGACTATGGTGAGGATGCAAGGGACAGGATGAGATGGAGGGACATGATCTGCTGTGGAAACCCCTAATGGGAGCAACTAAAAGAAGAAGAAGACGTTTACTTGCATGTTTTAGCTGACATATTCATGTCTTTACCTTATAAAATAAAGCACCTTGCTATAACTGTTGCTGTGAAAGTTCACGATACTATACACTATAAGATTTATTTGAATAAACTCATGTTTGTAATGTAGTTCTGCCTTAGAGTCCAAACATCAAGGCCATGCTATTGTTTTTCCAGCCTTTTCCTTTGTGAACACAGATGCCACTGGATTCCATGAATCTTTTAAGTTTATTATGTATGATGGCATTTTCAAATTCTTTGTAGCTTTATAAGGAGAAAATATCATTTAATATTTGATCCATTTGTCTCAACAATAACACTGAATATGTGTTTTAAGCATTACACAGTTGTTCCAGACTTGTTGCCCTTGGCCAAGCACTTTCAAAATGTGCTTTCAACAAACTCAAAAAGCCACGTTAAATTAAATTAAAACTAAAACCAAGGAGCAGTTACCTACACAAGTGAGGACCGTCTGTTCAGACTACTTTGTCGACTGCTGCTCCACTCCACTTCCCAAAAAACAATTTGTCTGTAAAGTTGCTAAATGAAGCAAGAAAATGTCCAAATTGGTAACACTGGTAAAGCTGCAAAACCAAAACAAAGATCTGTTTCAGGGTAAGGAGTCTGTTGATAGACTGAGCTGAGCTTCGGGTGTGGATTTATTATAAGAGCTGAGAGGCGTTTTGATGAAGGAACATTATTATTGCTGCTTCGCATTTCCATAATGCTCCATGTGTTCATTCTCTGCTGAAATCCAATACTGGCTGAATCTGCCCCATAGGAAATGCATTTTATCCCAGTCATATTGATTGCCATTTCCCTAACCTAAAGCACCAATTGAAAGCTAAGCAGCAATTATCAGGCACATGTGTTGGGGTGTGTCAAGTGCGCAGGTTCCAAAACAAGCTCAAGTCTTGTTCATACTGACAGATCGCCAAACGGATTAGCCTCTTTTTACTCCTCCTCCAAACTCTTCACCCTTAGACGATTCCCTCTCAGACATGTTTGCATTATTTTACCTCTGCCTCATTAGTCATGAGCAGACAGGGAGGGAGAGAGTGTACAGTCAGCTTCTAGCAGTGCCGACCCCGGCCTCTCTGGGGCCCTGAGCAAACTTCTACTAGCGGCTGGGTTTGAGCTGTAGAAACACTTCCCACACAATCATGACAATTGCTCACTGATTAGACAATGTTTATTTAGTCTTTGTGAATACTAATTGAAGCCTACAAGTGATTTATAATTTGCAATGATTTATACCAGCATTTTCATTAATTTGCTTCCCTGCTTTATGCTCTTTTAACCAAATAACAGTTGCTACTTGTTCAGCACACCAGAGCTGAGAATACAGCCAGTGGTGCCAGCAGGATAAAATTTCACAGTATGCACATTAACAACCACAACTCCCTCCACCTTTGTAGACTTCCTTTAATTTCCAGTTCCATGCACTCATATGCATGTACAATGTCTATAAAAAGTATTCCACCTCCTTGAATGTTTAACCCTTTTATTACTTTAATAAATAAAATTATGGTTAATATAATTTGGCTTTTTTGACAAGAACTTGCAAGATAGGTATAAATTTATAAGGTAAAATAATTGTTTGCATAAATATTCACCTCCTTTAAATGGACTGACCTAATTTAACAGAGGTCCAGCTAGTTGAGTCCAGCAATGTCACAGCAAGTGAAATGGAGATCACCTGAGTCCAGTGACTGTAGTATAAAAACACCTGTGTCGGGGAGGTCCAGTCTCTGGCTCATCAGTATTCCTGCTACAGTTGCAACATGAGTACAAAAGAACACTCCAAGCAACTCACAGAAAACACCACTGAAAAGTATAAGTCAGGAGATGGCTACAAAAAGATCTCCAACTCACTGGACATCCCATGGAGTTCAGTCAAATCCGTCAATGGAAGGAATATGGCACTTGTCCACATCTGCCTAGAGCTGGCCGGCCTCACAAACTGAGTTGCCAGGCAAGAAGAAGACTGGTGAGGGAGACCACCAAGACACCTATGACCACTCTGAAGGAGTTAAAAGCTTCAGTGGCTCAGATGGGAGCGACTGTACATACGACAACTGTTGCCTGGGTTCTTCACCAGTCAAAGCTATATGGGAGAGTGGCAAAGAGAAAGCTACTGTTGAAAAAAACTCATATAAAATCACTTCTAGAATTTACCCAGAGGCATGTGGAGACTCCAAGGTCAATTGGAAGAATGTTCTTTGGTCTGATAAGACAAAACTTGAGCTTTTTGGCCATCAGACTAGATGATATATTTAGTGAACACCAAACACTGCACATCACCACAAACACATCCTCTTCACTATTAATCATGGTGGAGGCAGCATCACGCTCTGGGGATGCTTCTCAGCAGCAGGCCCTGGAAGGCTTGTAAAGGTAGAGCAGAAAATGAATGCAGAAAAATATCACCAAATCCTGGAGGAACATCTGACTCAGACTGCAAGAGAACTACAGTATCTTTGGAACACGATGACTGACTAAAGACTCAATGGACTTACACTAATGGACATCTATCATGATACAGCTTTTGACACTGAGCATTGGAACATTCACCTTGTTGACTTTGAACAATTTCTGTGTAGCTTTTGCTGTGTGCTTGTGGTCATTGTCTTACTGGAAAAGAAATCTTCTCCCAAGCCATAGAGGATGTATTTGTCATTAACAGCTAAAAGGCCGATCATTGCCATGAGTAGTTTGGCAAGTCATTAGAAGAATGGCAGCCTGTATGGTTCCACATGACAATGCCGGCAGCAAAGAACCTTCACTGCTCGGATTAATTTTTGTTTGGTTTTAAATTTTTATTTTCCTTTTTTCTCTCTTTGGCTCATTTCTAAGCCATTTGTTTGCTTACTGAGGCAAATACAACCCCATCAAAACAGGTGATTAAGGGGCCAAAATAATATGCAGTGAGCTATATCTAATGACATTAACACAATGCATTTGAGAAGATGCAGTTAAACAGTCCAAATATAGAATCCATTGTTGTATTTTCTAGCTAGAGTTAAAATAAAAACAAAACTGAGATTACTCAGATTACTGAAAGGCAGTTGTGGATCTAAAGGGGAGGCCTGAGGTGGCATCAATGCCCACACCCCCATCCCTGGTTGCCTCCCCAAAATTGCGTTATGTTAACGTATTGACATAATGCACTGAATTTTCACCCAGTTTTCCAGTGCTTTTCTTCCCCCCTATTCCAGTTTTTATTTCTGATCAAATTTGCTAGCTTTCCGTTTGGCTTTGAGTAAAGTTTTTTTTGTTTGTTTTTTCTATATCCTAACCATATCTAAACCTAGTTGTAAGAAAAAGTATGACAGCAACCACACAGTCATGCTGTCCTCAGCTCTTCATTAATTAAGCTACTGTGTCGATTAAAGCCACCGGCATGAATAATTTTGTAATTGTTACATTTCCATCTATTTGAATAGCAAGTAAATACCTCCAGCTACATCCTTGTAGTTCCCCAAATTGTTGCCACACTGGATGAATCCGCACAGGTAATTTGGCACAGATTTTACACTGGATGCCCTTATGGTCCCAACCTGGATTTGAATCAGGTACCTTTTGCCTTTGCCTGAGAGACACTACACTGTGGAGACACTCTTAGGATAATAAAATAAATAATACAGTTGACAATAAATCCAACATTGTCTAAATAACTCAAAAGGCCAAATGTTTCAAAATGTATCTAAGAATTCCCTTTTCTCTTTTCCATGCTCATTTTAGTGGAGGCATGGCTCAATCCCAACAATGAATTCTGGGTTTGTAACACATGCTGTATGAAAAACCTCACTGATTCCCATCAGTTAATGGCTGTTTATAGGCTGTGAAGTCTACATTTATATGGACCAATGGTGAGACAATCAATGAGGTGTTTGTAAGCAAGTGATTATGCTCAGGAATATCTTTGAAGGTTCTGTTAAGGAGAGATTTCTTTGTTTTGTCCCTGTTAGTGGACAGAACCTCAAAGTGACTCAAAAAACTTGAGAGAGAAACTTCTGCTGCATAAATACGAAAAAACTGACCGTGCAGATTGAGGCAGGTGAAAATAGCTATGCATTATTTGACTGCAGGCCAGGTTAAAATAAATGCTCCCTGATACGCACTTTGTGCACTGCCCATAAGTTAAATGTTACAATGCAGCAGGCATCTCATCCCCATTAAGTTTTTGTGACAGCATCTCAGGTTTTACAACGTTTTTCTCCAAGTTCCCCGTGAGAATTGCAATCCTGGATAAAATGTGTGGCAGAAGCATTTCAGCGTAAGGACAAACAAGGTGGAACTTTAAAAGCTGCACCTTCTGTGTTTGAACATCAAGACACTTTGAAACAGTGTTTTGAAAAAAATGTGGAATTGTGAGTCCTGGGACGGTGTGTCAATCCAACATGGTCTGCCTGCATTGCGGGGATGTAAACTTTCTTTTCTCTTCATCTTTTTTTTCATACTGCCCTCATGCATGTTGATATGCTATAAAGCATTCTTCAAAAACAAACTATGAATCCTCTAAAACCAAAAAAGGCCCAGGAGACTTTTTTCCTTGTTCACAGAAGAACTGAAGGACAAGCTGACCACAGATGACACCCAGATGCTGTGTCTGCATCAAGGTCTGACAAAGTGTCAGTAGCTGCACAGTGCAGGGAAATAATCATAAAGCTGTTAAAGGCTTGGTTTGAGAAAGTCTGGGGCTTTAGGACCCAATGCCCTGAACTGTTTCCACTGTTTAGGTGTGCGAGTAATCATTTTCCGGTGATCTGCAGAGATAAAGCGGAGATAGTGATGTACATTAATGTGGAGTTTTGGAATATGGAAACACTAAAATGAACACAAGTTGTCGCAGCTCCTTTTGCAGAGTCAGCGAGATGTTTCGGAGAATTGAATTATTTCTCCAAAGTACTGGGGATAGGATAACATGAACAAAATAAGTATACTGGATTTCAAGGATATGGCAATTAACTTGTGGTCATTTGGAGCTTTGCTTCAAATACAGTAGCTACCCACCTTTAGAGATCTTGAAATATCATCACACACTTTTACTTTAACTTCTTTATATTTCCTCCTGCATCCCTCAACAGTGACTGTTATTTTTCACGCAGTTACCCACAGCTTTGTATGGCATGCGATGTTTGAGAGAATGTGTTAAAAAATGGTTATGATGGAAACAGTTGATACAATATCTTTAGGCAATCATTAAAGTGGATATAACTTTTTGTAGTGCATCTCTAAGTGAAGGTGTGTTTGTGTGTGTGTTAATCTACAATAAGCTGGTTGCACAAGTGTGCATGCCCTAAAACTCATACTTTGTTGAAGCACCTTTTGCTTTAATTGCAGCGTTCAGTCTTTTTGAGGAGTCTATCAGCATGGAACATCTTGACTTGCCAATATTTGCCCACTCTTTCTTACACAAGTGCTCCAATTTCAACTGTCAGATTGTGAGGGCAGCTCTTGTGCACAGCCCTCTTCAGGTCACCCCACAGATTTTCAATTGGATTTACTAGGTCTGGGCTCTGGCTGGGCCATTCCAAAACTTTAATGTCATTCTTTGGTGATTTAGATGTGTGCTTGGGGTCATTGGGGTGCTGAAAGGTAAAATTCTTCTTTAGCTTTCTAGCAGACATCTGATGGTTTTGGGTCAAAGCTGACTGGTATTTAAAATTGTTCATAAGTCCCTCCACCTTGACTAAAGCCCCAATTCCAGCTGAAGAAAAAAAAGCCCAAAGCATCATTCTACCACCATGGGTGTGCAGTGTTGCTTTAGTGCCAAGCATACCTTTTGGAATTGTGGCCAAAAAGTTCAACCTTGGTTTCATACCATACCATATATGGTCATACCATATTTTCCCACATGCTTTTCAGAGACCTTACCTATTTTTTCCTGCAAAATTTAGCTGAGCCCAGATGTTTTTCTTTGCAAGAAAAGACTTCCTTTTTCTACCCCATAGTCCAGACATATGGAGAAGACGGGAAAACTTTGTCACACGTACTGCGCAACAGTACTTGTCAGAAATTCCTGCAGCTCCTTCAGTGACACTGTAGGGCTCTTGGCAGCATCACTGTGGTTCCGTATGTTCCACTTCTTGACAACTGTCTTCACTGTGTTCCATGCTATATGTAATGCCATGACTGATACCTTTGACCAATAAGATCCCTTTGATCTTTTGTCAGCTCTCTGTGAACTACGGCTTTCGCTGTAGAAAGAAACTGAGTAACTGTCAGGAAACTCTTATGAGGGCAGCTGAACATTACTTGGGGTTATTCAGAGTCACTGTACTATCTATCTATCTATCTATCTATCTATCTATCTATCTATCTATCTATCTATCTATCTATCTATCTATCTATCTGTCTATCTATCCTAACATATTTGTTTATTTTTGAGCTGAATTTTGCAGGTTTTTGTAGGTTGTACATTGAAAGGCTGCTGTTTGTATTGCTCATGTTATCACTGACCTATCAGCTTTAGAAGAAACTGATGAATCCAACTGATCAGAAGTTTACTCGCCAGAGAAGACACAACAGATGGTGACTTGATCCATGAGAATGAATTCTTAACTTAGGGAACAGAAATCTATCTTTACTTAGGGAATAAAACATCATTACCAAACAGTGTGGTCCAGTTGCAACTTTTGAGAGGGTGAACAGCTGTCTCACTTAATTAACTACATAATCCCATAGCTCAGAAACAAAGAACAACAAACAAAGTTTTGTCTTAGATTCTTCTTGTTTTTGTCCAGCCTGCCCAGCTTGTGAAGAAAGGCTGGGCAGGCTAGAAGAAAGGGAGTGAGATGTTACCACTAATTCCAGCAAGACAATAGAATGTATCAAATGAACATAAAATCAGTGGGTGCCTCATATGTTTCAGTAATTTGGAAATCTCAGTCGTCAGTGCAATTTCCACAATATAAAATGTATAATTATTTTAAAAAAAAACTGTTAGAAATAATCCACGGTGGTGTAAAAAGAAATGATCTACTTTTAATAAGATCAACATAACTGCAAATGAACTGATTTTACAAGTACTGTCTGTGTGTTGTTACTCTGTGCCACAGAGCTTCATTGTTTTTCAAAAACTATTAAAAGCTCATCAGTGCTTTACACCAACACACTGGCCAAGTTTCTTCACTCCCATGAAAACCAGTCCCTTCAGATCAAGTTAAGAGCTTTGAGTTGTTAGAAGTGATTGGAGGCATCAAGATAGCCATGATAATTATAAACAAATATTGTTATTGTGTCAGCAAAGCCAAATTTATACTGTAAATCACTGTGTAATGGTTCCGTTTGTGCTCTTGAGCAGTTTTGTTTGCAGACTTTTACACTTCCATTCACTCCTATTTTGATTTTAATTATTTCCCCAACAAAGACAAAACAGTAAAGTTAAAACATTCTTTTATAAATCCCCAACAGGGAAATTCCAAATTTCCAACCTCAACACACTCAGTTGTTATGTATACACACTTAACATGCAGGTCTGAGAGACTGATGCACAGACAGAACCATTTATATGCAGTAGTAGAGAGGTGAGATGGAGCTGTCAGACAGGAGGAGAAGAGGAAGACCACAGAGAAGGTTGATGGATGTAGTGAAGGAGGACATGCAGAGGGTTGGTGTGAGGGAAGAGGATGTGCAGGGATAGGGTGAGATGGAAGGAGATGATCCACTGTGGCCACCCCTGAAGCAATGTGTGGAGTTAGTGAGGTGGGGGTACCAGTACACCTCTCAGTACGCCTTCTTATTACTGTATATATGTGTGTGTGTGTGTGTGGTGGGTTGGAACATGTTCTCCAACTTTCACAGGCTTCCGGCCTAGTCCACCAACAGACTGAGCCACTGCCACCCTCAAGTTAAATTTGACTAATATCATTTTTTTTTTTCATTTTGTGAAATAATGTCACTATCATGGCTTTCTGACAACTGTGATTGTTCTGATGAAATATTGTCAAAGCTCTAAAACTGATACAGAAGAAATAGCAGCTGAAAAGTCTGATTATATACTTAAATACTGTACTTTGCAAAGAACTCGCAGGAGATCTAATAGTTTAGCAGCATGATGGTTTGTTCTTATGGTTTTTCTGCCTTTCTCCTCTGACAGGAGCTGAGGGGTTAATGAAGGTAGCTGATAGAAAGGTGCAGGAGCTGGCAGCAGAGCACTGCCCATGTGTAAACTGAGGCTGTTGAAGGTGACAATGTTTCATTGTGGCTGCCTTATTCTTACTTGTTTCCCTTTCTGCAGCTTCCACAGCCTGATTTCTTCTCTCTGTCTGTCTGATATCTGCAGGTTGCTGTGCATACTGTCATATTATCATTGTTTTGCTGTTTTTTGCAAAGCTGCTTTAATTTCTTCCTCTTTTTATCACCTTCTTGTTCTGTCATAATTGCAGCATCTCTGTGCTTGGCATCCACAGAGATGTAGTGATTTCCATCAAAAACTAAGTACTCCTCACCAAATAACTACTAAATTTACTTTTAATTTATAATAAAATAGAATTTGGAAATAAAGGATAATCTATTAAAGTATATACTGAACAACTGATGCAGAATAAGAGAAAATGAGATGGCTGTTTAGCTTTTTTATCTCCTATTTTTCCCCAAAAATGGAAGATGTCAGTTCTCAGGGGTATTTTAAATCTGTTCCTTTGCTTTTCGCTCTTCTGTTCTCTCAGCCTTGTTATCTCACCCCTTCTCACTCTAATCTCACCTATATTTGCTCCTCTCCTCCTTCTTCATTAATTTTTCACCTCTTATATCACATCAGATAAGTGTGTCTGAGCTGTTCTTCTAAACCTTGGGAAAACCTTGCATGAAGACTCCGTGAGATGATCTGGACATCTGGTACTGGTGCTAGGGAAGGATAATGTCAAACATTTATCAAGATTTGAGTGATTGCAATATTTTTTTTCCGCAAATTTGGCATTTGCTACAAATATTATAGTGTTCCAGATGTTACAGTAGTGATGAAAATGTTTTAATTTGCTGAACTGAGTGAATAGTTGCCTTTCCTGGGAAGGTGGGGGAAAAAAAGTCACAACGATGACCAAACATCATTTTAACACGTTCAGAAAAGCCTGTGACAAAATACTGCATGGTGGACATTTTGAGATAAAACATATCGCACCCTGCAGGGCTCCAGTTTTGCCTATTTATTAGACCACTAACTGTAATGTCTCAGGCACACCTGCTCTTCTCTGTAGTGCTGATTTGCTTCATTTATCGTTGACTTGTTTTGGGCCCGCCACCCGCCCCCCGCCCCCGATCTGCTGTGGATCTGCATGTATTTGTCTAGTCTTTTTTATGGTGGGAAAGTTTTCAGCTCTTATTATTTGGCAAAATGTGTGATTCCCGAGGGTTTAACACAGCCAGAAGCAGAATGTGTTTCTGCAGATGCTGCAAGATACTGAATAGGACTTTACATTGAACCAGTAATTGGTCCATTTGTCTGTCCATTTTGCTACTTTTCTTTCTTGAGATGTCACTCTTCAGTTGGTTTTGTCATAAAAAAAGAGCCTGTCAAGAAATATTTTTGCAAACCAGCTTTTGTTCCTTAGATTAACACGGATGAGGCAAATTTAAACTCCCGAGAATATTTAACAATTATAGCCACATTTTTCTTGTCTGTTACTGTCAGAAGACATTTGTTCACAGGTGTCAACAATTGCAGGGTTTTGCCCCAATATGAGTGGTTTTTTTCCCTTTTAAATCTAAGGTGAGAAGCACAAGGCAATGTTTCAATGATTTGGAAATCCAATTTTTCATGAAAAATACTAGTTTAAATTTGAAGGCAGCAACACATCTCGAAAAAGTTTAAACAAGAGCATCAAAAGCTGGAAAAGCAAGAGGTACTAAAACAAAACAGCTGAAGGAACATGTTACATCTAATAAAGTTAACTGGCAACCAGCCAGTGATGTGATTGGGTATAAAAAGAGCACCTTAGAGAGGCAAAGTCTCTCAGGAGTAAAGATGGCCAGAGGTTCAGCAGTTTAATTTTCAGAAGTGTAATTTTCAGAATAATGTTTCTCAGTGTCAAATTCCAAAGACTTTGAATTTCCCATCATCTACAGTACACAATATCATCAAGAGATTCTGGGAATCTTTTGATCTCTGTACACAAAGGACACAGCTGAAACTCATTATTGGATGCTGGTGATTTTCAGGTCCTCAGGCAGCACTGCATTGCAAACAGACATGATTCTGTCATGGAAATCATTGCATGGGCCCAGGAACACTTCCAGAAAAAATTTTATGTGAACACAGTTGGCTGTGCCATCCATAAATGCAGGTTAGGTTCTATCATGCAAAGAAGAAGCCGTATGTGTACATGATCCAGAAATGATGCCATCTTCTCTGAACCAAAGCTGATTTAAAATGGACTGAGGCAAAGTGGAAAACTGCTCTGTGGTCAGAAGGATTGAAATTTGATATTCTTTTAGGAACTCGCAGACACCACATCCTCCAGACTAAAGAGGAGAGGGACCATCCAGCATGTTACCAGCATTCAGTTTAAAAGCCTAGATCTCTGATGGTATGAGTGTACCCCAATGCCTATGGTACTGGCAACTTCGCACATCTGAAAGGGCACCACCAATGCTGAAAGATAAATAAAGCTAAACTGCATACTGCAGCTATTACAACAGCATGACTTTGTAGTAGAAGAGTCCAGGTGCTGGACTGGCCTGCCTGCAGTCCAAACCTTTCATCAACTGAAAACATTTGTTGCATCATGAAATGAAAAATACCACAAAGAGCAACTGGAATCCCATACCAGACAAGAATGGGACAACATTCCTCTCCCCGAGGTCCAGCAGCTAGTCCCCTCAGTTCCCAGATGCTTACAGAGGGGATGCTACACAGTGGGAAACATGTCCCAACTTCCTGAGATGTGTTGCTGCCATCAAATTCAAGATGAGCTAGTATTTTTGATGAAACAGTAAAATGTCTCACTTTGATATTTTTTTAATTTTTTTGTCTATAAAATATTTGTTTATGAGATCTGCAAATCATTTGATTGTGTTTTTATATACATTTTACATAGCATCCCAGCCTTTGTGGAATTGGGGCTCTAAAACCGATTATTCGCGGCTTATCGTTGTGACTGTAGATATCTTTTAGTCACAGATAAATTAGATAAAAGATGTCAGAACTGCTCGCGTGTGTCAGTTTGCATTTCTGCAGGTGAACTAACAGGAAACAAAGGTTGGCTCTTCATCTTAGTTCCCTTCACTACATTTCTGTCTCCCATTCAGTCCCTCCATTCATCTGTCCCTTCTCATCATGTCACACTGTGCTGACAGAGCATAGCCTCGCCGTCTGTCCATCTGTCCAAACCTCTCTGTCAGCATTCACCTCCTCCTCACACCCACTATCTCATCCTTGATTAGCTTTACTGAGGGATGAGTTCTGTCAAACAGTCTGGGGAAAAAAACAAAAAACAAAACTCAAGCTGAACTTGAAGGGACACACAAGATCACTGTACCTGTTCAGTAATGATAATACTGAAAGAAAAAAAAAAATCTAATTTCCGTGTCCAGGAGATTAGTGGCTCTGCACTGACACAATCTGGTAATTTCCTGAACTCGATATTTGCTTATGTCTTTTTGGTGCCAAGTCCAGAAACACAAATAAGTTGAAGGTTCATTCAAATGAGGCAGTGTAAAGCATGTCACTGAGGGTCATTTGGTGAAAGTGGATTATTAACTTTACACTAAGAATTATTTTAATCACTCCCTGGCCAGCAGATGAGCTTAATTCTTTATTATCATTGACAAAAATGCTCACGACTCTAAAGAATTTATAAGTCATTTGAAATGGTAGAACGGCATTTAATGCTGACACTGATAGCACAGGGGAGCAAAATGATCTCTTTGAAGACTATGATTTCAAACACTGCTTTATAGATTATCTGTCCTTTAGCCTATGCAACTGGCTCAGACGCATCAAACATTTTAGGCTTTGACAACTCACTTGTTTGAGAGGTGCCTCTCCCTCGTTGTTTCAGCTTAGAGGAAAGCTTCTGACTTTTATCCACCACCCAAAGTGCACAGAGCAGATTTCTATGTACTATCATCAGTGGGAGATGTTGAGTGGTTTGAGACCTGCCACTCAGGGGTTCGTGACTTTGTAGACTGTGTAGGTTTAACATGTGGAGTACATTAAGTAGCCACTAAATATTGAACGATCTTTGAAACCAAGTTCTCAAAACCAGGTTTCAGTGTCACCAGCATTACACATAGGAAACTTTTGGGCTGAAGTATAAATCTTTGACTGCTCCTTTTGTATTTTCTCCAAGGGGTCACCATTTGGCAGATGTTTTACACCAGATGTCCTCCCTGATGCAACCCTCCATGGTGAGAGAGGCTTGTGTCCCCACCTGGAATCAAACTAGGGACCTTTAGCTTGTAAGGCAAATATGTAAACCACTACACTACGGGGACAGCTATATACTTCTGAGTCATTTGAAGGCTAAAGAATCCCAAAAAAAAGGGAAAAGAGAAGATGAGACAAGAGAAGGATTTTTGACCCAAGTCCTCTAATAGTACATCTGCCAATCTAATACTTACCTAAATGCTGATTAAATGTCTGTCTGCTACAAAAACAATATCAGTGATAGCATTTTGTTGACATGAATGGCTTTTCTGAATTTGCATAAAGTTGTACTGTAACACAACTGACTGACACAGAATAAAATTTTTAATTATATTTTCATGCATGGATGCAAGAAAAGGTTATCCAATATAGACTGTCCCTGTGTGGAAAAAAACAGTCAGCCCCATAGTTAATAAATCCAAAAGAAAACTGCCAAACAAAATGAAGTCCATGGAGTGCTTCTCTAGACTTACTGAGTGTTGAAAGGTGCATTACACTGTAAGTCACATTCACCCATTCACATGCAAATTCTAAGCACTATATCACACTCAAACTCTCAGAAGAGACTATGTGGGGTTCACTATCTTGCAGCTATCTTAAATTGACATGTGAACTGGAAAAAGTATCCTCTGATTAGTAGACTACCCCCTCTTCCTCCTGCCTACAGTTATCAACTGTTATCAAGTGCACTCATAAGAGGTTGCAGCTAGAAACATCTAGGGCTGATTATAATTACCTGTTTTAATCAAGTTATGACAAGCAGACCCTTTTCACAAGCATGATGACGGCTAAAAGTCTAACCTGTAATACACTTTAGCAAAAATAAAAGACAGAAGAAGGTAGTTGAATTACATCGGTCTGAAAAGGGCTGCAAATGTTTTATTTAGGCTTTGGGACTCCACATATCTGCAGCAAGGGAGGAAGAAAATGGCCCAGTTACTTCTGGTGTAAACCAAACACACAAGTCACCCAAAAGTCCATTATACCTGTGGTCAAGCATGAAGGTGGCAGTGTGACATTGCCAAGATTACTGCTTCAAAGCCAGGGTGACTCACCAAAATTGAGTGATACATGACTTCTGCTCTCTGACAGCAAATCCCGAAGGAAGGCATCTGGCCATTGGTCTGAAACAAAGCTCATGTGCAACTGGTTTATGCAGAAAGCCAATGGTCCAATGCATTCGAGTGAGTTTACATCTGAGAGGCACAAAAGGAATAAATAAAATTAGTGGCATAGTCCAGACTTGAACTCCATCAAGATGATGGGATCTGAAGAGACTGGTTCAAGCTAACAAATTCTTCAGTGTGGGATGTCAAACAGGGATGTCAGACGCCACTCTCCAGTTTTAAAAAGAGTTTGGTCGCAATCATTGTTACACAAGATGATCAACTTTAATTTCAAAGGCTCAAGTACCTTTTCACATTGGTCATTTTGATATGGGACATTGGATATTTATAAAATCCCTATTTAAACATATATATTTTGTATTTATTCAGGCTGCCCTTGTTTCATATGAAACTTTATTGTAAGATTCGACACAAAGATACACAAAAATGAATGAATGAATCAAATATGAATCAAACCAGCTGCCACTTCCACAAACTCAATTTCAAGAAAATCCAGGCTATTTTTAAAAATGCAATTAAAAAAAACAACAAAAAAACCCCCCAAAAACTCAGATCTACTTTATGTTAATTAATGTGGACCTTTATTTAACTAAGAAAAATACAGAAGAAATACTGATCACCTTAATTGAATTTCATAAATATACACAAATTTAGAATTTGATGTCTGTGAAACACTCAACAAAAGTTGAAACAGAGGCATGTTTACCATTGTGTTCCATCATCTTTCCTTTTAATAATACTCTTTAATGATTTTGGAACTTAAAATACTAACTGTTGAAGTTTGCAGATGCAAGCTGTGTCCATTTTGCTTGATATGACACTTCAGCTTCATAACAGTTTGTGGTCCATTGTATGATTCTTCTTATGCTGATGCACAATATTTTTTCAACAGGAGATAAATCTAGACTGGCAGCTGACCAGTCAAACATGCTTTGTCTACAAAACCACGCTGTTGTAGCAGAATGTGGTCTGAAATTTTCCTGCTGAAACAAGCTTGATGTCCTGGGAAGAGATGTTGACTTGATGGCAGCACATGTCTCTCGCAAATCCTAATATACGCCTTAGCATCAATGGCACCATCACATACATGTAACTCACTTATACCATAGCCACTAATGCTCCCCCATATCATCAGAGATGCTGGCTTTTACATATTTCACTGAAAACAATTGGGATGGTTAGAAAGTAAGGCTATTCAATACGAGAAATAGCAAGGCCACTTAAAATTTCCTACCATGGCGTTAACTACTCCTTTCAGAGAGCAGCACAAACTGGCTCTAATGAGGAGGCCCCAATGCACAACTGTGCATGAAGACACGTATATCTGAGAGTGTGTAGTTCAAGAAAAAGACACTTCACAGGTCGTCAACTGGCAGCTACACTAAATAGTACCCGTCACACCCAAGTGTCAGCATCAACAGCGAAGAGGTGACTTCAGGATGCTGGACTTCATGACAGAATTGCCAAGAAAAAGCCATATCTCAGACTGGCCAATCAATAGAAAAGACTGAGATGGGCAAACGAGGACAGACCCTGGACGTTGGAAGACTGGAAGAAGGTGTTGTGGACAGATGAGTTTAAGTTTGAGTTCTTGGGATGAAACAGAAGAACATTTGTGAAACGCAGACCAAATGAAAAGATGCAACAACAGTGCTTAATACCATCAGTTAAAAATGGTGGAGGAAGTGTGATGGTCTAGGGGTGCTTTAGAGGTGGTAAAATAAGAGAACATTTGTACAGAGTGGAAGGGACCTTAAGAAAGGAAAGCTATCCGAAGATTTTGCAACACCATGCCATACCCTGTGGACAGCATTATACTGGGGCCAATTTCATCCCACAACAGGATAATGACTCAAACACACTTCCAAAATGTGTCAGCAATATTTGAAGAATAAGCAGTCAGCCAGAATTCTGTCTGAATCTCATCAGATTTGCTTGAAAAATTGACAGGTAGAATGCCAAGAGTCTGCCAGGCTGTAATTGCTGCAAAAGGTGTTTTTTCGATGAAGGCAAAGTTTAAAGAACACATTGTCATTTGCTATAAGTGGGCTGCAGTGTCACTTGCAGTGTATCACAAAAGTAAAGTAAATTTATGATCTTCATGTAACCTCAGCCATCCTCTTTTATTCTTTCTGTGCTGCCCACAGGTTCTGACCTGCTTTTGTCTCACACGTCACTCTCCTTCTCTGCTTCACCTTATACTTTCTATCCTTCATTTCTTGTTTGACTTCCTGCTGTTTGAGGTGTTTGAGGGCTGGTCAAACCTTATTAACTCAACTCTCTAAGACCTTACTGCTTACTTCTTGCACACTCTCTAGAAAACTGATGCTGATGGACTGACTGATGTAGACTACTGATTGGCTAACCTGCAGGGCTCAGCTAACTGGCTGAATCAACGACTATCTCACTGGTCATCAGCGCTGTCAAAAAGGTTGATGACAACCTGGGTGAATGGCTGAGTTGTCTGCTGTGCTGGTAGTAGAGCTTATTGAGAGGATGTCCAATCAAGTGTTTAAAAGTGTAAACAAGAATTTGTAGGCATGAACTGTGGGGTCGTCCTTGGACAAAATGGGCGTGACATACACAAAATGGATTAAAGTACTTTAAAGCTGTACTGCAGGGTTTTTTTTTCAAATATTTGAGGTATAGAATTTAAGGGATCACCAAAGTCAAAGTAATTTCTAATGTGAGGAATACGGATGTCAAAATATTTGATAGAAATAATGTTTTTGGTTGGGCCAAAGTGAGCAAAGAGCCATCAGCAAGCCAATCATATCTCCCCCAGACCCAGACTGCTAAACTGGATTTTTCAGATTTGTACTTGAAACACATCTGTATATAGGAGGTCAGTAAATGCAGGGTGTTGGTTCCTGAATGTGTCTTCTGCTTGGTCGATATCCTTGGCTGCTGGGTCTCCAGAGTACAGTTTGTACATCACACAGATGTCTTTTTCCATGAGTTTAGCCTCATGTAACATTGCCTAGGGCAGGAAAGGAAGGAGAATGAAGCCTGACCGTGTTCTTCTACCTCTTTGTATAACCACAGATTGTGCAGATGAGAAAGGACATTAAGTACATATTGCTGGGCAGAAGCCAAGACGGATACTGCTTACTGTCTGAAAGCAAATAAAGGTTGAACATTTACAACACTGTATTGAGTTCCACAAATGCATTAAGTCAAATTCTTGCACCAGCTAAAAAGCTAAAATTCTCAAAATGAAAATGTTAAATGTTACTAATATTTGAATGTTAATGCTGGTCACCATATTAGTTTTGTGTGTTAAAACTGTATGCTTCATTCCAGTTCACAGAATAATAATAAAAAAAAAAAAACAATGGGAATTTCATTGTTTTCAGTATGAAGTCAAATTAGTGAACATTTCCAGTTTTGGACAATTTACAGTTTTAAATTGCTGAAACTCCAAGACGAAAAGGTAAAGGATGACAGCAGGACAATTAGGAGCCAAATATATACATATTTCCCCAAAGGTTGCAGAAGAGCGCAGAATAAGTGCTGAAAGGACAGTAAACATTGAACTGAACGAGGTCGGCTTGACATAAACAAGAGTCTAAATAAATGCTAATGTTCCTGGTTATGCTAGACATTCACATTGGTCAGTGTTAATTTTATATATATATAGCTTATGTTTTTCCAAATAACTTGAAAAGCAAATATGTCAGTGTTTTTGCTAATTATAAATTCCTTAATTCTCTTGAATGGACAACTGTTACTACTTAATAAGTACTGTTATGCCTTCCATGTTCAGCTTTTCTGCTCCCGAAGATTGTGATTTATCTGCTTTATTTTTGGCCAAAATATTACCTCCTGAAATAAAACTAGGTGTACCCAATTGAAATCCTACCCGGGGCTGAGGCTGGCTTTTTATTTAGAAAAAGTTTGAGTTATATCTTGGACTTCGGAGATCAGTAGATATAAATTTAGATTTTGATATATATGGTTTCACAAACCATACATATCAAAACAGGTTAGATTCTCTTAACATTTTTGACAGCCTCTCAAAAGCAATCATATCTGAAAACTATGTATTATGGTGGCATCATTTATGGCATTAGCTACCATTTGAAGATTTAAATTTATCCTCTTTAAGTGGTTCCTGATGTAAAACCCAGAACCAAAATCAGTGATCTTGCCAATCCATCCATTTAAACTGGAGAGAATGATACAAACGCCAGCTGAGGACGAGACTGTTTAGAGGCAAGAGATGCAAAAGCAATACAGGAGGAATTATTTAAAAAAAATATTTGATATAGTAAATTTCTCATGTCAAGGATACATAGGAGATAATATAGAGACTTCTTTTGAGAGAGGAGCTTTATTACATACAGACAAAATCTGAGGCAGAAGCTAGAAAAAAAAAACTACAGTTTTCAAGAAGTAATTGATGCTATCAGCTTGATGCAGAAAGACTACTACTACTATGATTATAAGTTCAAAGCATCGTTGTATTTGGTTTTTGAAATAAAAAATAAATTAACTGGAGGTCTGGTCTGGTCATTGAAGTAATACCAATTTGTACCACAAGATGGTGTTGCGAGTCAGTGTCGCATCAACTGTGCACTGAGTTCATCACAGGAAAAGAAGAAATGCTGATGTGGAGTAACAGGTATCATGGTGAATCAGACAGCGAACAGTGCTCGATAGTGATGGCAAAATCGAAACAGTGGTTTGGTGGAACTTTTGATTTGAAACATTGTTCTGAGGTCTGTATCAAGAGGATGATGTGACGTTACTGTTCCATATCCAGTTTCATTATGTCACCAACTGTTTTGAAACGTCAGAATTGAAGTTCAACATGTGAAAACACGGTGATCTTGTTATTTTGTTTCATAAAATGAAATAAGAAATACAATACTATGATTGTGCAAAAAAAAAAAAAAATACATATCTACTTTATACAGTGGTTGACAAATTTATTAGACCACCACCCAATGCAATGCTTATACTAAAGCTGCCCTAAATTAATAGCAGTGATTACTAAAATGATTTTTTATTTTTTCTGTCACAGTTAATACACCAGTATGTAGAAGCTCTTTAACCAAAATGATAATTGTTAATGCTAAATATAATTATTATTGGTATTCATGAATTTTCATATTTACGGTTTTATAAAAAATATATTAAAGCACATTATTATTTCTTGATTGAGATATTAAATTATAGTTATTTGCTTGCCTTCCTGAACAGACAAACGAGTTTTAGTGGTTGAATGTCATACTTGATTAATTTCTGACTTCTCAGAGAAGCCCAGTGAGATGGCTCAAATTTGGGTATAAAAAGGTGAGTTCAGTTTGAAATTCCTGATTCCTGTTTAATATGGTAAAATGTAGAGAAGCACATGCAGTGAAGTACTTCATGATATGAAATGGTCTTTCTCGTTTTCATGACAGGTGGTCTAATAACTTTGTTAATTGCTGTATGTAAATGATTATTTCTCATACCCTTGCCTGATTAGTGGCTAATTCACCACCCTACATGTGTAAAACATTTAAACATTTTTCTAAACTGGAGTTTATTTGCAAAGTCTTACCTCATTTACCTCAGTGTCTTGTTGTGGGAGTTTGGATTTTGGAATTCTATTGAAATGGATGGGGATAGAAGGCATCCCAGGTCAGCTGTCTGGCATCACTTTGAGTTTCTCTAAGAGAAGAAAGTTAAATGTATGTATTGTATGCAACATCTGGTGTTCTGCAATACTACAACAACAACAATATGGAGTATGTGCATGGCAGAGGATGGCAGAGGATTTGAAAAGATGCTCAAATATTATAATTTTTTTAATAACATATTTTTAAAGCGGCATTTGGCTGAAGTAGAGTGTTGAAACTCTAACTTCGCGCTTTTGCACTGCGTGGATTTGTGTATTGGATGGTATATTATTTACAGATGATGTATATGTTGTTGCCAGGCAGTATCACCAGTTATATAATAGACTGAACAGAGGTAGGGCTTCATAAGCATGTGCTTCTTCCTGCTCCTTTTAAACAAGTTATGGTGTGTGACTTCAAAGTAAGATACTTTGTTAGATATTGTTTGTTCATATTATTATGATCACTTTTTTATTTCATGTTTTGTTTTTGTGTAATTTTATTTTATTTATGTTCCAAATAAAGAATTCATTCATAAATGTGAAAAATGTGTAATACTTTTTTTTTTTTTGGGCCAAGATGGCGGCGCGACGGTAGCGCGCGGCCACTCCAGAACCAAGGTGGTGCTTGTTCCCCTGTGATTGTCCATGTTCAGACCCGGCATTCGGGTCTTCGGGTGTTGTGGACGCTGGGATGGTGGTGTTCATGTTCGTAAGTCGGAGGTTCGAGGACGACCAGACGCCGTTGTAGCTCCGACCACGGACGAGACTAACTGGCGATCCGACAGCGTTGTTTTTCATGATCGCTAACTGACGATCCAGCCGCATTGTATGAACTGCCGGGCAGCGTCCGGGAGCCAAAGTTTTTGGTCTCCGTGGGGAGTATCGTCGCGGGACTGATGCTGCGGATTAACGGTTTCTGCGAACTCCGATCTTGGCTTGCTGTGTGGACCGGGACTTCAGTCCTCGGCGTCGCCTGATGCTGGTGGCCGGGGAAGAGGACATCGTGGGCGGGGTGTTGTGTTGGGCTGGAGGTGGGCCCTGGCCAGCTGGCGCTACCCTTGTATGGGGCACCAGGTCCTGGGGGAACGCTGTATCATTTCACTGTGTATTTATATGTAGTTGAAATGACAATAAAGCAATCTAATCTA
>VUQH01087232.1:0-11027 GCA_015106775.1 Etroplus canarensis
TCAGCCAATAATTACCCATCACTAATTAATTTCTTAAGAGTTCATTAAATATGATACACAAGCAAAATACAATGCTTATTAAAAAGCATATATATATATTTTTTTTTGTTAGCATTAGTTTGTAAAATTCTGTTTTCACTTTGAGAAAACAGAAGACTTTTTTTCAAATTCTTGTCAATAAAGCCAAATTATATTGACCATGATTTCATTTATTAAAGCAATAAAAATGTGAATATCCAGGTTGAGGGGGCACATGTAAATAGGTATTGGAGTCCTCCAAAACAGTTTTGTTTTGTAGTCAAACAAAATAGGGAAAGTGTATTAGAAAACAGATAGGAGCAGTAAACTTACTTTCAACTACAGTCGTTTCAACTTTTCAGTGAAAGTAGCCATGTAAATTCTTAACCATCTGAATATTAGGATCTAAAAGCTCCTGAAAAATAAGACATCAGAGGTGTGAAGATGAGAAATGTAAACCTATGTCTTGTTAAACTGGCTTCAGAATAACAGGAATCTTTTTGCACCAAATTTATGCCAGTTCTATTTGATTAACTACTTTCTGCTGACTGACCTTTTGAATCAATGCCTGGCTTAAACATGCAGTTGTAATTGCTGTTCTGCATTTACAGGCTGATCAATATTTCCATGCAAAAATGTTTTTTTACTGATGTCAGCATCATCCTCACAATTCCACAGTGTGAATGTTCAGCTTGTTAACAGCAGCAAAACCAGTGTAATGTTATCACCACTGCGCAGCATACAAAACTGCCCATACTGTTCAGTAACTCCTGCTGCAAGCAATTTACTTCCAATCTGCTTCAGACTGTGAAATGCCTGGGCAATCTGCTCATATGTTCTTTTTTTTAATATACATATTCTTTAGCTAATATTTTGCCCATTACAGGTCTATATAATAAAACCAGGCATCCCTGGGACAGCTTTTCCCTTGTGATCACCATTCAGTGATGAACTCTTCAAGATTGCTGAGGGTTTCTTTACATCAATATTCTAACAGCACTAAACACCAAGATGTGCACCAAAGTCTGATTCTGTTGACACACGCTTTAAAATACTCAACACATGAGCTAAACTGAACCCTATAAATTTAGGTTATTCTCTGTAGATGCAGCAGTAACAACAGGAGGTAGATTTATTTATTGTCATGGCTTGGCATGGTGTGGACCCGATATGCAGACTTCAGGACTCAGTAGGTTGAACAAAAAGCGAGAATTTATTACTGGTTATCCTTCATGGAAAACAAGGTCCAAGCAAAGCATAGTCCATGGAAAAACAAAGTGTAAAAACTAGAAACAACTCTGTAAAACAGAGACTCAGGGAGACTGACAACTAGGAAAACTATCATGTACAAAGACTCAGAGGACTAATGACCCAACACAGAGCAAAGAAAGGCAGGGGAATAAATACACACAGACTAACGAAGCAAGTGGCTACAGGAGGGAAGCGAACACAGGTGACAACAATCAAGGGCTGGAAGTAAAACAGAACACAATGCACAGGGAGGACTGAAATCAAAGGAAAACAGGAAACAAGAAACATGACTGCACAGAACGTAACACTGAGCTTGACAAGAGAAAAAAAGCACAAGAGGATAACAGAGGAGACATAGATAACTAATATAAGCAGGGCTAGAACTGAAGCTTAACATAAACTGAGAATACCACAGACTGGGGATGAGAACCAAAGAAAGTCATGAACAGAATGGCACAAAAAACATAAATACAAGGACTCAAGGGAAACATGAACTAACACAACAAGACTAGAGACAAGGAGATTGAGGCACTGGGAAACAAGGAGGGGAAAGAACTAGACATGGGCTGGGGCAGAAACAATGGAACTAAAACATTAGGTACAAAACTAATGATGCATACAAACAGATGAAAAACAAAAACAGGACAGAAAAAAGGAAAACGAAATACTCCAGAAAAATAACAAAACCCATCCCACAAATGCCAAAAACCGTAAATCCTAACATTTATGTTTATTTGCACACTTTTCTGTTCAGTTTTACCTGTTATGGTGCTCACAAATTTAGACTGAACTGTGCCAAGAATAATAAAAAACAGAATCTTCCAAATTTTTCCAAAACTATATAATCCAACGCATTTTTCGTTAGGTTGAGGAGAAACACCCATTAACCATCTTAATTATGATTCGTCTCACATTCTAATTCACATTAACTCCATGACATAAACACTAATGTTTATGGTGAAAACAATAACTGTACTTAAATACTGTCATTGTAATAGCACTGACTATGATCTTATTGTGCTTAATAGGTAAACAAATATTGTGGTGGTTACAGTAACTGTGGTGCATGCTAATATCAGGATTAAACACTCAAACATTGTCTTCTTTTACAACTACTTACTTAAAACCATAGTGTGGTTTCACCCAACTGGATATATCAATTAGATAGTCACTGTAAATGAAATGTAAATGTATGACTGTTTACTTAGCTATTAAATATGTTGCAAGAGTAAAATAACAGAAAAGTATGTAGCAAAGTAAATTAACCAACTTACAAAAGCAGTGGGAATTTAAGAAACCGTCAGAGCAACTTGAACAAATTGTCAGCAAACTATTTCATCTAACAGAGTAATGCTTCATTTACATCTGCACTACCTGATAGAGAATTACTCCTTTGGTTTAGAAAATAAGCACTTGCAGTTTCTAAAGGAAAATGGTAGATAATCTTCTACACTTCACCTTTTGTCAGCTATTTTGTCATGCTATGTTTGAAATTTATCTGTTATTGTGGCATTTTCACATCAGAATATGCACTTGTTCAGATGAACACTTGACTCATATATCTGAATGTGACTGTGTTTGAAATCAACACTGACCGGTTTCCTGCAGGTTTCTTCACTCTGCATCACATTCATTCATATTTACCTGGTCGTGTAGAAATATTAGACTTGCCTAACTGTTTGTATGCCTTGATTTGATTAGGCATCAGGAAGAAGTCAAAAGTGCCTGGTGTCATGATAACACAGTTCATGGAGGAACTTCCAGAAGGAAAGACAACTCCAGATTTTACCCGCAAACCTATTGCTCTGACAATTCAAGAGGGTAAGTGTCATGACTCTGATCAAAGGACTCAAGGTCCTCACAATACTTGAAAAAATTGCTATACAGTAAACCTAAATGTCAAATCAAAAAAATGACTTTATAAAAAAGAGGAAAAGGAGTTAAACATTGATTTATATCTTGAGAATACAGGAAGTTATAAGAGCATCAAGGTGAGAGTTAGTAATGTAATTCACACATTAGCATCTACATTTCTGATATACTGTATCTCACAAACAGACTTGTTGTCAAATTCAGTGAGCTCTTCTAAATGACCCATTCTTTCATAAATGTTTGTAAAGGTAAACTGCGTGGCTAAGTGCTTGATTCTATACACAGGTGGCACTGAGACTGAATGAAACATCTCTATTCAATGGTTAAAAGGTGTGGCCCAGTATCTGTATCTATATAGTGTGTTTTAGTATACAAATAGAATCGCTTATGTCAAAAGAACATGGTCATTTCCATGTGGCATAATTTAGATCTAGATATGGTCAGAATGGCCACTAATAACAACAGACAATAACACTGATTAAATCAGAGACAGCAAGGAAAGGAAGGGGGATGCTGAGGTGGAGTTTTGTTGGAAAGTGGCCTGCAGAGGCAGCAGCCTCTCTAAAATAGTATGCCCTATGTGAGATATGCCAATTGGATGTTTAAAAGGATGTTGATTATGCCATTTGTTGATTTTGGGCTGGTGTTGAACTCAGTTCTGAACTCATCTGCCAGAGCTGCAGAGTTTACATTGTGGTCTGTCTGATGGAAGGCTTAATTTGGTAAACTACAAAAAGGGAAATGTACAGGGAACAAATTAGGGCTTTAGCTGCAGTCAAATTCATTTAAAAATACATAGTATTTAAATAAGAAATATACTTTATTGATCCCATAATAGGGAAATTGCAGCAAAATCTAGACACTCTTCTTTTTCGTCAAATATGCAGTTCTGTACAATACACATGCACACATGCAGAACTAGTGGCATGAAGTGAGAGAAACAAGGCAGCCCAAGGCACCAAGGAGCACTGTGAGGGTTGGGCACCTTGCTCAAGGGCACCTCTGTGGTGCTCAGGGTGAACAGACATCTCCAGGCCTCCGGTGTGCCCCCATACGTGAGTCCTGGTGGGTCCTGAATTTTTGGCCTCCAACCTCCACAGGCATGTTTCGAACCATTGCCTCTTAACAGCCTCTGGTTCCCAACCAATCGCCAATAAACAGCCACTTTCACCCCAAAAAATGCATAATGCGTATCCCAACATATATGACCAGACTTATCTGTGGTAAAACTAAATGCCACAAAATGATAAAAATTGAGATAAGCCTCATACCCAGGATACAATGACACACTCAAACCCAACCAGTCATGTAATTTTCTAGTCATGAGATGACAGTAGTAAACTGGAGATTGCAATTATAAGACGCCTCCTGTTGTTGACGTAGTTAATGTATGAAAATGTTCTATGTATCAGCAAAACATAATTAAATGTGTTAATTAATTTGTCAGTATTAAAGTGATTCTCAACTTGTTCTTTTACAGGTAAATTTGCCGTATTTAAAGCTAAAATAGTGGGAACCCCAGAACCCACTGTAACATGGAGCAGAGCAAATGGAGAAATACTTTTTCATCCTGCAGTGTGCATGCAAAAGTATGATGAGGCAACTCAAGAACATACCCTTGAGGTAAGCTTCACAAAAGCACTTACATGATACAAAAACTGGTGATCTGAAATAAATAATAAAACTTAATATGCATTCAAAGATAATAAACTCTGTTTGCATTTCATTAGTTCCCTAAAGTCTCTCCAGAAGATGCTGACACCTACAAGTGCTTTGCAACAAATGAATATGGAAGGGCTATTTGCACTGTTGTTTTAAATGTTATTGAAGGTAGGATTCTTATTATTCTCTATAATCTCTGTCTCTTTCAAATGTGTTAAATAAAAGCTGAGTAACATATCCTCATGGTAGAGTTGTATATTTATAAGGAATTGAGAAAAACACCTAATACATAAATGGCTGTGGTTGGTTATTCACAGTTGGATTTTCTAAGACCAAGGAATTCCAAAAGGCACAAGTAGAAGGTGAGGTTTCGCAAACATGTTGCAGGTGTCTTCACATTACAGCCTTTCTTTCAAAGCGTTAGTTGTATCTTCTTAAGTCAGGGCAAATTATTTTAAAGGCAACATTATTAACAAAAAATAATGAAACAGCACTCAAAGACATGCAAACTAGGAATATAATTAAACATACATGTATTATATTTTTTAAAACACATTTGGTACCACAAACTGGGCAACCAGCTGTTAACAAAGCTATATAGAGTTTGATGGGTTTTCTTCACATCTATGAATATTTAGGATGATAAAGCAGCTCAGATTTTCTGGTACATCACTTGCCCATAAATTTTCATTGCAAGCTGACATTTTATTCATTAATTGGGATTATTTGGAAAAATCAGCCTGTCATGGTGCATCTGTCACATCAGCGCAGTGTCAGTGTCCACTGACACTTAACACATCAATGGCTCCTTTTTAAAGTAATTGAAAAATATTAACCTCCGCTCCCAGAAGCCTGCTGTTATGAGACTTCGTTGTGGTTTAGTTATTACAGCTTTCTCTGGTCTGAATATTGTTAAGGAGACACTGTAAAACACTGTTTCAGGCAGGCAATCAAATATAATTGGACACTCTCCTCTATTATCCATAAACACAGTTTACACTTGCTTTATGAAAAAGTAAACTAATGCTGTGGGAGCAATTATATTGCAACAACAGTATAAGAGTGGGGTCCCACTTGTCTAAGAGGGAAGGTAAGCGTAAATCAGTACAACTTTGTACTGATTTGCAGTCACCTTTGCCCTATGATGAAACATCCCTACGCTTGTTGGGACTACTCTCTTGACAGGGAAAATGTCTTGATCCATAGGGCATGAGAAGTCACTGGTTTGATGTGTATGAAAGTCACATGAATCATGTTATGGACCTTACAATCACCAGATCTGAACCAAACTGAGCTAAGGAAGATTCTGGCAAAATTGAACAAAACAATTAAGAGCCCAGCAACTTATGATTATGGTTTGGTTGTTTTGGGGTTTTCTTTCCTGTTATGTCTTATTTATAGATTCAATGACACATTTGTGTTTTTCTTTATGGTTCCCCAGAACCAATTGACTTCAGAAAAAAACTCAAAAAACGGTGAGTAAAACTTATTTGTAGATCAAAGTGTATTTTTAATTTCTGTATTCTTTAGGTTAATGAATCCTACAGTGAATCTATGACAGCATGAAGCAATTGTTTAGGTAAAAATATGTTGGTGTGGGTACCGTAATGCCATTACTCAATACAGTAATCCAGATGGAACACGTGAGCAAAAGCCAATGGAACCAGAGGTGAAGATCTGGGAAATTCTGCTTAGTGCAGACAAGAAAGACTACGAGAGCATCTGTGCTGAGTATGGTATCACGGACTTCCGTGGCATGCTGAAGAAACTTAATGAAATGAAAAAAGAGCGAGAAGAAGAGATTGCAGAGGTACTTCGTTTTATGGATTTATAAGCCTCTCCAGCAAAACCGCTTAAACATGTATTCACTCAGGCCTGTTTTTCTTTATATTTGGCAGTTTTATGCAGATACTTGACCACAATTCAACTTTACCTGTTCATCTCTGTCATAGTTCATCACACACATCAGCAGTCTGAAACCTGTTGAGGTCAAAGATGATGATTGTGCAACAATTGAGTTGGATATGGACCTCAAGGATCCTGCCAGCAAAATTTTCCTGTACAAGGCAAGAAATAAACTATCTATTTACTCTTTATTTTTTTCTTTTGTGTGTGAAATCTAACATCAAAATAATAACATGCCTTTAAATGCTGCAGGATGGCGTTATGGTTCCATTCACCCAAGAAGATGGTGACGAGACAAAGCATTGTTTAAAACAAGTTGGCAAAAAATATGTATTCACAATTAAAAAACTAGGTGCAGGAGATGCCGGACTCTATTCAGTGGATGTTGAGGGTGTCAATGTATTCTCCACGGATTTTAAAGGTGGGTGTTCAATCAGGCGATTAAGATTAAATAAGGTTTCAGTAAATTCAGCTTCTTTTACAGTTACTTAAACATTATAGTTAATCATAAAGGTCTTTTTTTCTTTGAATGAAATTTATTATGAGTGAAATTAATTTCATTCACTGAGATGGACCACCTCTAAGTGTAGAGACCCAGTTAGAAACTACTACATTGCAATGAAGAAGTTTAATAGTTTGTCTGTGATTCTTTTTTAAACCCTGCAGTACCTGAAGTTGAATTTGCTCTCAAAATACAAGAAGTCAAGGCAGAAGAACGACAAGATGCCCTCTTTCAATGTGTCTTAACTGCACCAATGAATGAGATCAAATGGTACGGCAAAAGCGCTCCACTGTCAAATAGTGAGAAACATGAAATTATTGTATCTGAAGATAAGCTCATCCACAAATTGATTGTGCGAGACTGTATGCCTTTGGATGCTGGTATCTATGCTGCTGTGGCAGGAATAAAATCATGCAATGCCTGGCTGCTAGTGGAAGGTAAGAAAACAATAATAATAATAATAATAATAATAATAATACATATTATTATTATTATTATTATTATTCAGGATTCCAGTTACTTTACCCTCACAATTAACAACTGCTAAATCCAGTATTTACTGACCAGCTGAAATATCTTTTATAGCTGACAAAGATCCTGCCAGTAAGGGCAAAAAGACCGCACGCAAAACCACCATTGCTGGGGGTGGCAGTGATGAAGATCTGATGAAACTAGCCAAGGAACAGCAGGAACTGTATATGAAAAAAATGGAAGAAAAAATGGAACTTGCTAAGAAAGCCCAAGCAGAGAGAGAAGCTGCTGGAGGAGCTACCCAAGAGGAAGAAGAAGCAGCTAAAAAGACTGCTGCTGAGGCCAAAGCTGCAGCTAAGGCTGCTGCAAGGGCAAAGAGGGCAGCAGCTGGCAAGGACGGGGCTCCAAGGAGAAGCAAGAAAAAAGGAGCTGGTGCTGCGGGTGGTTCAGCCTCGGCTGAAGCTGGAATTGGAGGTGCTGGAGGAACTGGTGGAGAGGGTGTCTCTGCTGCAGCTGGAACAGGAGTTGCTGGTGGAGTTGGTGGTGGTGCCGGCACAGGTGGTGTGGCTGGTGCTGGTGGCATAGATGGTGCTGTTGGCGCAGGTGATGCTGCCGGTGCAGGTGGCATTGGTGGTGCTGCTGGCACTGGTGGCATTGGTGGTGCTGCCGGCGTAGGTGGCATTGGTGGTGCTGCTGGCACTGGTGGCATTGGTGGTGCTGCCGGCGTAGGTGGCATTGGTGGTGCTGCTGGCACTGGTGGCATTGGTGGTGCTGCTGGCACTGGTGGCATTGGTGCTACTGCTGGCACTAGTGGTGCTGGTCCAGGAGGTGCTGCTGTAGGTGCTGGTGGTGCCGGAGGTGCCGGTGCTGGTGGCACTGGTGCAGGAGGTGTGGGGGGTGTAGGCATTGCGGTTGATGGTGGTGCCAGTGCCGGTGGAGGAGAAGGAACAGCTAAAGGTGGAGCAGGAGTCGGTGGGGGTGAAGGAGAAGATTTTGAGGAAGACGATGAATATGATTCATTTGAAGATTCTGATGAAGAATTCGAGGGAGAAGGACAAGAAGGCTATGAAGGAGAGGGAGGAGGGAGAGGAGAAGGAGGACAGGGAGGACCAGGAGGAGAAGGAGAAGGAGGAGAAGGAGTAGAAGGAGGAGAAGGAGGAGGTAAAGGAGGAAAACGCAGGAAACGTGCAAGAGCTGGTCCACTTGTACCAGAAACAGTAATAGGTAAGATATTAATACTACAATCTATTTTAAAATGCTTAATGGAAAAGTGCTTCCAAACATAGGTTTTTCTAAGCAAATGAATTTGTAATTCAACATAACTCATTCATAGAGAAACTCTTTCTTCTTTCCTTTAGATTTGTGCTATAAATAGTAGTAGCACGAGAATGTTTGTATTTTTCTTTTTTTTTGCTTTGATATATTTAAAATATCCAAACTATTTACAAAAGAAAAATAAGTTTAAAAATTATTTTAAAACTAAATTTTTCCAATAGAACTGATTATCCAGAGTCAAGTCATAATTAGGTAATATGTAGGTTGAGTAGACTAATAATGTCCATTCTGTATAAAGCTGGTATACACTACCAGTTAAAAGTTTGGACACCATCTCATTTAATGGTTTTTCTTCATTTTCATGACTATTTACATTGTAGATTCTCAGTGAAGCCATCAAAACTATGAATGAACACATATGGAATTATTTAGTGAAGAAAAAAGTATGAAATAACTCAAAACATGTTTTACATTTTAGATTCGTCAAAATAGCCACCCTTTGCTTTGATTACTGTTTTGCACACTCTTGTATTCTCTCAATGAGCTTCATGAGGTAGTCACCTGAAATGGTTTTCACTTCACAGGTGTGCCTTTTCAGGGGTCATTTGTGGAATTTCTTGCCTTAATGGGGCTGTGACCATCAGTTGTGTTGTGCAGAAGTCAGGTTGGTACACAGTGACAGCCCTCTTTGACAACTGTTAGAATTTATATTATGGCAAGAACCAATCAGCTAAGTAAAGAGAAATGACAGTTCTTCATTATTTTAAGAAATGAACGTCAGTCAGTCCGGAAAATTGCAAAATCTTTGAATGTGTCCTCAAGTGCAGTTGCAAAAACCATCAAGCACTACGATGAAACTGGCTCAAATGAGGACTGCCCCAGGAAAGGAAGACCAAGAGTCACCTCTGCTGCTGAGGATAAGTTCATCTGAGTCACCAGCCTTAGAAGTTGCAAGTTAACAGCACCTCAGATCAGAGTCCAGTTAAATGCCACACGGAGTTCTCATAGCAGACACATCTCTACATCAACTGTTCAGAGGAGACTGTGCGAATCAGGCCTTTATGGTCAAATAGCTGCTTAAAAACCACTACTGAGGAAAAGAGATTTGTTTGGACCAAGAAACACAAGGAATGGACATTAGACCAGTGGAAATCTGTGCTTTGGTCTGATGAGTCCAAATTTGAGATCTTTGGTTCCATCCGCGATACAGATACGTGCAACACAGAAAAGGTGAACAGATGGCCCCTACATGCATGGTTCCCACTGTGAAGCATGGATGAGGAGGTGTGATGGTGTGGGGGTGCTTTGCTGGTGACACTGTCGGGAATTTATTCAAAATTGAAGGTACTTTGTCCCAGCATGGCTACACAGCATCCTGCAGCGACATGCCAACCCATCCGGTTTGCGTTTAGTTGGACCATCATTTTGTTTTCAACATGACAATGACCCCAAACACAACTCCAGGCTGTGTCAGAGCTATCTGACCAAGAAGGAGAGTGATGGAGTGCTGCGCCAGATGACCTGGCCTCCACAGTCACCTGACCTAAATCCAATCGAGATGGTTTGGGAGCTGGACCGCAGAGTAAAGGCAAAAGAGCCAACAAGTGCTCAGCATCTCTGGAAACTGCTTCAAGACTGTTGGAAAACCATTTCAGGTGACTACCTCATGAAGATCATTGAGAGAATGCAAGAGTGTGCAAAGCAGTAATCAAAGCAAAGGGTGGCTATTTTGAAGAATCTAAAATATAAAACTTTGTGTTTTGAGTTATTTCACACTTTTTTCCTCACTACATAATTCCATATGCGTTCATTCATAGTTTTGATGGCTTCACTGAGAATCTACAATGTAAATAGTCTTACTGCAGAGGCTAGAATACTCCATTGGTATTAAAGGGAATGCATTACGCTGGTTTGAATCTTATTTATCTGATAGATTCCAATTTGTGTATGTAAATGAGGAGTATTCCTCACACACAAAAGTTCTTCATGGAATCCCACAGGGTTCTGTGCTGGGACCAATACTGTTTACGTTATACATGCTTCCCTTAGGCAGTGTTATTAGAAAACACAG
>VUQH01087234.1:0-11294 GCA_015106775.1 Etroplus canarensis
ATGCAAGGGATAGGATGAGATGGAGGCAGATGATCCGCTGTGGCGACCACTAACGGGAACAGCCGAAAGAAGAAGAAATAATAAAGGTTATGCAAGGTCCACCTCACGGACCACAACTTCACGAAAAATCCCGCGCTGCCCATACAATCGCAACAACCCCAACAAATGGAAAAAACCAAAAGGGAAAGTCTAGCATTTGCCAAGCGGGCAAATTTGCAGGTAAGTTTCCATACGCGGTGACCGTTTCAGAATGCATCTGAATGCCTGCATGTCATGTATGTTTGCAGCTGAAATGGTACCGACTATTAGTATGGAATACAACAAGCGTGTATATGAACCATGAATGGATGTCATTATCTTATTAAAGACTTTTTCATAATTAGTTTAATATATGGTCGGCCTTTAGTAAAACTGAATGAAGCTCACCATTTCAGGGACACGGGACCAATGACCAGCGCCCACACGACTGACTGGAGTGACCCAGTTTGGCGAGACTGACATTTCACGGTGCATGAGCTCACGCTGCAGCACTGAGCTCGGCAAATTCTGTAAAAAACGCGAAATCTCCATTATATTTTGCTTTTGTCATTAGTTTTCTAATAAATATGGTCAGACATCATGTATCACATGATAATTTAAACTATATACTACTGGAAAAGTGACTTTTTGTGATTTTTGGCAAAAGTGTTTCATTTGCCCTTTAATGTCAACAACACCACTGATCAAGAGGCGCCACCAAGTAAGCCACACCATGAAGATCAAGGAGCTCTCCAAACAGGTCAGGGAGAAAGTTATAGAGAAGGAAAAATCAGGGTTGAGTTGCAAAAAATATCAGAAACTTTGACAGTCACACAGAGCACCATTAAATCCATCACCACAGAATGGAAAGGATATGGCACCACAACAAACCTGCCTAGTGAGGGCCGTCCACCAAAACTCACAGACCTCACAGACTTTTCAGTTTTTTCTGTTTTTGAAAGCACTTTTGTCCATTCAACTTTTGGAAAATTGGAACATTTTATGTCGATTCATTACATAAATAAAAAAAACCGATTTAAATTAGAGGTTGTAACACAAAAAAGGAAAAAATGCAAGCCACTGTATGCTGCAGACGTAACCAAAGTTTTCTTAATAGCGTCTCTGAGCATCAGTGACTAATATAAATTCTTAGAGAAACTTGAGATTTGATATATTTTTCCTCTTGGCTGAAAACGTTTATTTGTTCTCAGGCCATTAAACAGCACCAGGGTCACAACTAAAAGGATAAAAACAAAAAGCTAAACATTAATTTAATGGAATGACTTTAAGCTGTCAGATTTTTCTCTGTCTTAATGACAGAGCTGTGATATTCTAACTCACAGTGTTTTTGCCAACTTTCTTTACTGGCTTCAAGTAGGCTGAACAGATGTTTTCCAGCCCTTTGATTGCACACATTCATACAGCAGTTTTCTTCTTACCACTGTTTCATTTGCACCAGCTATATTTTGCTCGTGTGTTAGTTTTATCTTCCTTTGTAAAGTCTGCTGCCAGTAGACTTAACCATGCTTGTGATTGGTCAGCTGCTGCCAGAACCACCCTTTTTTATGTGAACCCTCTCATATAGCTGGATTGATAAACCCTCAGATAACATTCATAAGCACCTTCGTGTGGCTTATTAAGTGAAACCAGATAACACGACCTGAATTCTGTTGCCTCTCTTTACAGCTCAAGCTCACACCAGAGTACCTGCAGCTAATGAAGTACAAGGCCATCGCAGCCAACAGCAAAATCTACTTTGGGAACGACATACCCCAGATGTTTGTGGACTCTGGCTCTGCAGGGAGCTCTATCAAAGCCTCTGCAGCCATGGACATTGTTGGTGAGCACATCCTGGACCTAGATTAGCAAGGAAAGTAGCGGGACTTGCAGGACCTCTCCAAGGTGGAGGACTTATCACCTGAAGGAGTGGAAACACAGGCAGTGTCCCAGGGAAGCTCTCCTGTACTTCTCAGCGCACTGCTAGAAATCACATTGGACATTTTGACCAGGATGTAAAATACTCCAGCTTCAGAGCAGAGAGTTAAGCATTTACTCTGTCCTGATGACGCCATCTAGACACAAAACTGTATATTAGAAAAAAAAAAATGGCATCCCCTGTGGGTGTATGATAATCTACTTTAAACAGACATTTAGTGAAAATAATACAGTTAAATAAAAAACTTGGCCTTGCTGCTGCTCAGCTCTTACGGTCTGTGCATCCAGTGTACTCAGCCACAACATCAAGGATCACAAACCCATCAGTATTTTGTACCATCCATTCCATCAAAGTAACACGTGTATTCAGGCATTTTAAAAACCAAGAATGTCAAAAGAAATTACTGTTTGTTCTTTTTAAAGGGGACCTTTTTTTGCTAATTTCCTACTTATTTACATTCCTGACCTCTATTAGAGTAGCTTTGCATCTTTATCATATGCTGTGCAATCCTTCAGTGCATCCGCTGTCTGAAACGAGCAGTTTTAGCTGCTGGCTTACAGGGATTACTGGTGCCTACACTGATCTAATTACTTGAAACTTTGGCCATGTTTAAGAATTAGATCCATTATTCTAACAGTCTAATGTGGACCACACAGAGCCCTGACCTCAACCCCATCCAGCACCTTTGGGACGAACTAGAATGGAGATTGTGGTCCAGGCCCTCTTGTCTGACCTCACAAATGCTCCTGTGGGTGAAAGGACAAAAATTCCCCACAGACACATTCCAAAATTTTGTAGTCAGCCTTCCTGGAAAAATGTAAGCTGTTATAGCTGCAAACAGGGGGTACCATAGTAATGCCTATGGATTTAGAATGGGAAGTCAAAGCTCCTGTTGGTTTATTGTGTAGGTGGCCCAATACCAGTACGTATAGTGTATCTAAAACTAATTAGCCAGACAGGCTAAGAATTGCAGCCTATATCAGGGTAGTTAAGCATGCTTTAATCCTTTCTCTCTTCTCTTTCCCCTCACCCCCAGCCGGTCGAAGCAGATTGGCTGCCCCTCCCTGAGGAGGTCTCTTCCTGTTAAAAGGGAGTTCTTCCTTCCCACAGTTGCCAAGCGTTTGCTCATAGGGGATCATCTGATACTGCAGGGTTTTTACCTTACAGTGTAAAGCGCCTTGAAGCGACTATTGTTGTGAATTGGTGCTCTATAAATAAAATAGAATTGAATTGAACTCCTCTGCTACTTTTTTAAAAGAAAGGTAATTTAAGAAAAGACACCGTCCTCCCAACTCTTTACATGTGTAACTCTTTCCCTTGGGGGAAAAAAAATATATAGTCAGTGACGAGGTGCGGTCAAGGGAAACAGCTTTCCCAAGAACGAATGTCGCAAAGAAACCGCGTGGTCATTCTGAATTGTGTTTTACTTTTTCACATGAACCTGCAGGCAAGGGTGTTTCCCTCTGTCTGAAAGAAAGGTCAACTGTGAGGACAGTGAGCCGGCTGTAACTGGGGCTGTAGACAAAAATGTATGTTGAATGTGCTGAAGTAGCTGTTGAATACCGTCACTGCATTTCTATGTTTTCTACAACTTGTTTTAAGCACTGGAGTTGTACAACTTTATGAAGTTGTATTATATATTTTTCTGTATATGTGTGTAGCACAACTGGTTAAGAGATAGTTTATTGTCTTTTTTTGGACTATATTGGAACACGACATAAGCAAACTACATATATGTGACTTAAGCTTGTCACAAAACAGTAACCAGTTCATGTAAATTCTTTAAGAATCTTTACAGGAAATGAATGTGAGATTGCGAAGAAATATAGTAATGGTATTAATCATAGAAGGCATAATGACAAAGAGTTTTAACAATCTGCGTACATGCACATAATCTGGTTTTCTCACTGGTGATGCATCTTTTTAAATCTTGTTATAACAAGGACCAGAAACCAAAATCAAATCCATATGTAACTTCGTGTTTTTGTTTTAATCAGTGAGCTGTTGATAAATGTTAAGCAAATTTCCTGCCAGTGACGGATTTTTATCTGTGGTTCTGCAGCCACAGAACACGTACGTAAGCTATGGCATTTCCAAAGAACTATGGCGTCAAGGACTGACTCAGTTTAATAATTCTTAAGTTTGCGTGGGACATGTTCAAACCTTGAAGCATACTCACTGAAGCAGAGAAAAATGTTCCCGCTATCCAGAGCTAAATTTCTGCTGTAACCCAACGCATATTCCTTTGATCATTTCTTCTACAAGTCACTGTTGAGTCATGTGTTATGGGCTGCACTTCTTAAAGGCGACCCAGTTTGCTGTCGGTGACTTCCAGGTTCTCATCAATTTCCATTTCTGAGCTCAAAGGGACTTGCGCTGACTTAACAGTTTTTGCACTGATTTCAATTGTGAATGTACAATCAAGGCATTGTCTTTTTGACAATAAAGTACTGTGTTTTATTCTTTGACACATCAATGGCATCATCCTTTTTATTATGTGTCCGCCTTGGAGGCACGTTTTCAGGTTGTCCAACCGTTACAAATGTTTTTACCTCTACGGGAGCGGGCCTGTATGATTAATACCTCTGATAAGCGGAAGATCTGATAACGTTTGAAAATGTGGGCTCAAAGGTCAAGACCACCTACTCATTAATGAAATTCTTGTTATCGTATGAGCTTACGATGGTAGCAAGAATAAAAAGAGAAAACGACAAGAGGCATTCATGCATCAAGGGAGCATCATCTGAGCCACAGGTGGGGTAGATGAAGACATCAAGGCTAGAATAGGGAAAGCTAGACAGGCTTTTATCCGCTTGAAGCCAGTTTGGAGATCGACAGGTCTTTCCACAAGCAGCAGGCTTAGGATCGCATCAAGTCCGTCCTTTTCTGCGGCTCAGAGACCCAGAGCGTCACCAACATGCTTGACAAATAAACTGTACACTTTCATCGACAGCTGCCTTCATCCTCAGCATAAGAGGGACAGACGGGATAAGAAACACCGACCCGTGGCAGTGAGAAGAACCAGGTCCAGTTGACTAGGAGATTGCCAGAACAAAAATGGGAGCGTTATGTTCAGGAGGCCAGCAGAGGACATCACATGACAAGCTTTGAAACCCCCAGGGGAAGAGACGAGTAAGTTGACCACCTGGAGACGATCCTGTGAAGAAGAACGTGGACCGTCATGGGGTGAGGTTAGGAAGGCCGCCCAGCATCGAGCACACTGGAGAACTGTTGCTTAGGCCCTGTGTTCCAAGAGGAACCAAAAGGAAATAAGCAGGGCATCGCAGGAGCTTACAGGGCTGCTGGATACTAGCCAAATTTTGTGCGGTTAAAACCTGCGATGGATCCAATATCTGATGGTGTCGTCAAAGATCAATATCGTACGGGTCATGCAATGACGAGGCGTCCGCCCATCCACAATTCACAAGAATCGCTACTCCTCCTGCAGTAGTGATCAAATTTTAGGGAAATTTGTACACAATCAGCACCTAATGGGTCTTCACCCAAACTGTGCTCAAGGTCATACAGTATGGGCCTTTTTTCCCCAGTTTCAAAATAAATCATTACTCCTAAAAGTATTAATCTGGATCATAATGTTCATAAAATGAGTGTGTGTGCAGTTTGTGCAATACATCAAACCAATGGCAAGAAAACATCACTTTTTCTGTACTTCACATATTCCGATAACCAGGGAATTGTGATGATAGGGAGCTGGACGGGCTGCTACATCACTGACATTATGGTTTGTATATCTTAAATCACACCCACGCACGCGCGCACACACACACACACGCACCCACAGTCTTTAAAACAGGTTTTTAAGAGTAACACTTTGGCTATGAGAAAGCAGCTATTTTGGAAATGCTTTTGCATGCTTGGTGAGGTAACACAGCTAACAAGAGAGACCAATGAGTTACTTGGAATTTGGCTTTCAAATGCATAGTTCAGAATCAGTGGGTGCTCTCATAGTCAGCTTCATATTGAAGTTTTTGGCAAGTCTGTACTGGCTTCATTTGGAGATTGTTATACAGTTAAAAATGAATCTCAGTTGCAGATGAGTGGAAAGTGTAAAACATAGCAATAAGTACATAATCCACAACTCTGAATTCACATGCAGTTAGGTCCATAAAATTTGGGACGGTGACACACAGTGCATTTCAAACAGCCCAAATGTGCTTGAAGTGTCGACTTTTCAGCCTTCTTTCGAGGGGCCAGACAAATCAGCTGCTTTAACTGTTCAGGACTGACTGCCTTTTTTAGACAAAAGTTGTGGGATAATTGACTGGCAAGCAGTTAAATGGCCAGTTGAGGCCTGTTCCCTTGTGTTTCCATGACAAACTGAGCAGGAGGTGATTCCAAGTGTTGAACTTGTTTGAACTGTCAGTATGAGAAACACAGAAACATCAGTGCAAATGAAGGGAGGCCATCATTAGGCTGACAACCATAAATAAACAAAAAAGAGAGAGAGCGACAACAAAAACATTAGAAGTGGCCAGAATCAACAATGAAAAGAATGAATGTTCTGGCAAGCTCAGCAGCAGCAAAAGGCATGGGAGACCATGGAAGACAACGAACGTGGATGATCGCAGAATTCTTTCGTTAAGAAAAACCCTTCACAACAACAACACTACTCAAGGAGGTAGGGGTATAATTTTCAAAGTTTACAATCAAGAGACACCTTCAGAAATGTAAATACAGAGTGTTAACAACAGGGGTGTCAAACATGTAGTCCACAGACCAAAACCGGGCCCAGTAAAGGGTCCAGTTTGGCCCACTGGATGACTCTGGAAAATGTGGAAATTTTCAAATAAGGAGGGTATAACTTTTGAATCAGTTTTACAGTCCTCTCACTGACTATTACATAACCTGTCATAATTCTCAACTGACAGAGAGTCCCAGTTAGCAGACCAGAACCGACTGATCCTTTGAAGGGTTTATTTACAATAAAGCAATAATTAGTCACAGAGGGGTTGGTCAGCCCTGTGAGTGTTAAGTCTGTATTTGTTGTTGGTGTGAGTGAGGACAGGGGATCCAGATGAGCCAAGGTTCGTGTGAGTTCAATAGTTCCAGAAAGGGTCCGGGGATTTCCAGGGTGAGTCCAACAGGTTCCCGAGAGAGTCCGAAGTGTCCCACAAGATCTGGGCCGGACGAGCAACAACAGGATTACAAACAGCCAGGTACAAAAGAGGGGGTGGGAATGTGAGCAAAGTCATTTGATCCCGGCAGAAAACATGAACTAGGCAAGTCGACCCACGCTTTCCCACTGTTGACAGCACAATGATCTGGATACCAGGTTACCCACAGGTGCCACACCTCCATAGACCAGCCTGCCAAAGAGAAAGAGGGGGCAGGGAAATGACCAGAAAATCACTGCACAGCAGCAGCCATGACATAACCCATGGTTAAGTAAGAAATCAAAAAAGAAAACTAGTTTTTGCTTTATTTAGTATTCAAGTTAATATTAAAAAAGCTCATTCTTCCCGCTACTTACACAGTAAGAAATAGGACATTTTCTGTGACTCCACACTTAATTTCTGTTATTTTAATTATGAGATATAGTCCTTTATTTCTTACAGAGCGAGCCCAAAGAGCTGTGCTCGTGGTTTTCTTTGCTTTACCACAGCAGCATTTCTTTACAATGCAGAAGACATATTCTTAAACTTACACTGCTTTTTCTTAAGAAATCTCTGGGATTTAATGTGTAGTTAAATGTATTTACACCTAAAATAGGAGGTGGTCTCTCTCCATCAGTTATCAGGCATACAGTTTACTGATCTGGCCAGAGTTGTTATAGTTTTGTCTTTTCTAATTAGTTTTTAGTTTTATTTTGTTCAGAGTTTTTGTCCGTTTCCAGAGTGGGTTTGCTCGTTTCAGTTGCGTTTTTATGGTTTGAAAGTGTTTAGTTTTAGTTTAGTTTTCATTAGTTTCAGTGTTAGTTTTAGGTTTCTTAATTATTATAATATGTTTGGTATTTGTCAGGAGAAGATTTAAGATGTTTCGATCAGAAATCACAACACAAACACAACATTTTGTGAAGGCAGAGCCCAATTGATATTTAAGTTCGTTTTAATTTTCCCCACAAGTCTAGATTAATTAATTTCAATTCATTAAAATGATTTTTCTCATGTTGTTTCAGTTTTTAGTTTGGTCAACTTTAATAACCTTGGATCTAATTCACTTAAGATGCAGCTGGGTTGTATGTGGCGCTAGGTTCACTCAAGAACAGGAAAGACAGCTTAGATTTCAGCCACTCCAGGGAAAAATATTTAATTTGGACTGATGACACCACGGTGAACTTGCAGCACAGCGGTGGGAAGAGAAAACCGGGGGAAGGAAAGGAACAGCGAACATGTAGGGCTGATAGTGGAACCGGGTCACTTGTGTTTATCGACGATGCGACTGCTGATAGAAGCAGCTGAATGAACTGTGAAGCGCACAGGGCTAGACGCTCTGCTCCGCCGAATTCCACAGAACTGACCATGTTTCACAGTGTAAATGGAAAAACAAACCAAAGCGTACCAGTTTTGTAAGTCTGCGGTGGAGGGTCTCCTGTTCTGAGCATTCTGTTTGGAAGACACTTCAATAGAATAGCAGACACCTGGAAAAGCAGAGACCTCTTAGGACTTTTTGTCACCAGGTCTGGGTCTGTGTATTTATTATGCTGTATGATTTTAATGACTGTTAGTAGTTTTTAAACCTTTAAATGTTTGTGTGAGCTGCTAGACATCTGAATTTCACTGTATGGTTGATGAATAAAGTGTCTAACTGTAAAGCAACCCAAGGCAAACAAGAAGGATATTCTTTAATGGCCAAGTCGGTGACCTGATCTCCGTCCAATAAAGCAGTTTTTCAGAGCTCCGCAAACGAGCAGCAACTGAAGGCTGCAGTAAATTCCTGGCAGAGCATTTTGTGGGAGTTAACGGCATTCGGTGATGACCATGGGTTATAGACTTCAGGCAGTCACTGACTGCAAAGGATTTTCATCCAAGTATTAAAAACAATCCTTATATTTAAAATGGGGGTCTGTGTATAAAAATGGCTGCAATCCCTAAACCGTTCATGCAATTATTTTGTCAAATCCCTTGAACTAAAGCTGAAAGTCTGCACTTCAATCACATCTTGATTGGTTGATTTAAAACCCACTGTGGTGGTGAACAAAGAAAAAATTACCAAGAAAAATGGAAAAATGCATCACTGTCCAAACACTTATGGACAGGCTATACAATGTCTGTAAAAAGTATTCAGCCCCATCTTTTATTGCCTTAATAAATTAAATCATGCTCAATATAATTAGGATTTTTTGGACAAGAATTTGCAAAAAAAAATTTAAAAAAAGAAAAGCTTCTTTCATGTCAAAGTGAAAACAGAGTTTTACAAACTGATATCAATTAAAAATAAATAAATTTTGCATAGATATTCACCCCCTGTAGGTCAGTATTTAGTTGATGCACCTTTGACTGCAATCACAGCTCTGAGTCTGTGTGGACATGTCTCAGTCAGTCTGGCACATCTGGACACTGACATTTGTCTGCAGACCTGGATGGCCAGTAATCTTTTAATTTTAAATTCAGACAAAACTGAGGTTATTGTATTTGGCCCTAAAAACCTCAGAAACAGTCTTTCTAACCAGATACTCTGGACAGCAGTACTTTGGCCTTCAGTGATACTGTGAGGAATCTTGGAGTTGTTTTTGACTCTAAGGTTGCCTGGTCACTCAGTTTGTGAGGACTTCCAGCTCCAGGCAGATTTAGACAAGTGCCATACTCCCTCCATTTCTTAATGATGGATTTGGCTAAACTTCGTGGAATGTCCAGTGAGTTGGAAATTATTTTGTGACTTTTCGATGATCTTTTCTCTGAGTTGCTTGGAGCGTTCTTCAACTGTAGCAGGAATACTGATGAACCAGAGACTGTACCTCCCAGACACACGTTTTTATACAGGTGCATCACAGAAAATTTGAATATCATGATAAAGTTCAATATTTATTGTCACTCATTTCAGAAAGTGAAAACCATACATTATATAGATTCATTACACACAGAGTGAAATATTTCAAGCCTTTATTTCTTGAAATTTTGATGATTCTGGCTTACGGATAATGAAAACCCAGAATTCAGTGTCTCAGAAAACTAGAGTATTACCTAAGATCAATAAAAAAGGATATTTTAAAAAGACATGCAAGGCTTCTGAAAAGTATATTCATTTCTATGCACTCAATAATTGGTTGTGCCGTCTTTTGCCTGAATTACTGCATCAATGTGGCGTGGCGTAGCGCGGAGGCATACGTTGGTGACCGAATCATGGGGCAGTGATATGCGTCTAGTGCAGCTGCTTGTCTTCTACCGCTGGTTAGAAGCTGCAAAAAAGAGTGCAGAGTGCGTAAGTCGCTCCCGCCAGTACATAGCCTCGTGGTAACATACGGTAACAAGGTTCGCAAGGATCTAGGCTAGACTGCTGTGGATCTCAGAGTAGCAAGGACCCTAGAGATGCAGTGCGTAGGCCCACCGGCGTGTGGATAAGCCCTCACACTCATCAACCTTGCCCCAGCTATGGGTTAAATAGTCGGCTGGACAAGAGTCGCAACCCTGTAAGGCAACTTGTCTAGGAGAGGAAACACTCCGAATAAAAAGCTACGGGTAGACTGGGATTCGTTAGTCTTGACAGACAACTCATCTGGCATGGGTTAACCCTCCTCTCTGTGCCTAGAAAGATCTTGTGCAGAGTAAAACTAAACAGACTTAAGGAAAAACTGGATAAACATCTTAGAGAAGAACAGAGTGGGTTCAGAGCAAACCGCTCATGTATTGACAACATCTTCATCATTCGAAACATCACAGAACAATCATTAGAATGGAGAACATCGTTATATATAAATTATATAGACTTTGAAAGAGCATTTGATTGCATTCACCACAGCGCTCTCTGGTATATCATGAGCTCACATGGTATTCCAGTAAAAATTGTTAACATCATCACCAACATGTATGCAGTGAAACATGAGGGTGAACTTTCAGATTGGTTCAAGATAACATCAAGAGTACGTCAAGGGTGTATCATCACACCGTTTCTATTCCTACTGTTAATGGACTGTATACTTAGAAAGACAACAGCAGTAAAGAGAGGCATTCAGTGGGGCTTAACATCAACATTGGGGATCGTGGACTTTGCTGATGACATCAGCCTTCTATCACACACGCATGAACAAATGCAGGAAAAATCAGAGACACTTCAGAAGCAGAAAGAGTTGGGTTGAAGATTAACATCAAGAAGACAGAAGTTATGAAAATCAATGCCAGAAACAAGACACCAGTAAAACTGAATGGAGAAAATATTGATGAGG